>DWMZ01006215.1:0-10440 GCA_018249855.1 Eueides tales michaeli | reverse complement strand
TATAAATTTAAATAGGTAGACATATACTATTCTAAATATAATAATAATAATAACACAGCTCACCAAAAAATATTATTTTTTTTGTTGTCCTGGATATTTCTGCAAATTTATATATTTCAAGTACCCTGTTTGCGAATATATTGGTAAAAAAATATTTCATTGGCTCTAGTTTTTTTTTTAAATTTGTTTATCATAAATCTAAAACTCTAAGCAGCTTACGTCGGCCGTTTAGAGTACGAGTTATTAAAATTTTGTTTTCTGCATATGGTTTCGCCTATACATGCGCAAAAAGAAAAAATGTGTATTACCGCGCATGCTTTCCCGCGTTTTTCTCTGTTATTTAACAACATCGGAGGACGCACGGCACGCATTTCGTAAGTTTGTAATGTGATAACTTAATACTTAGTTTTATTTCTTGTCTTTTGATTGTAATATATATACATTTTGTCTTCAACTTTTTACTTGGTCAGCAAAGTGGATACACTAAATACACTTGCTTTATTTGTTTATGGGACAGCAGAGCAAAGCAAGTTCACTGGTAACAAAACGATTGGCCTTTGAGAGAATCCTTAACTGTTGGTAAAGCCAATGTAATAAATGAGCCACTGTTATGTAGAGAAAAAATCATACTCCCGCCACTACACATCAAGTTATGTATGATGAAACAATTTGTCAAAGCGTTGGACAAGGCTGGAGAATAGTTTAAATATATTTGTAAAACATTTTCTAAGCTGAGTATAAAAAAGTAAAAAGCTGGAATATTCGACGGTCCTCAAATACGAACATTGATAAAAGACGAAAAATTCATAAAAGTTATGCTGCTTTTGCTGCTCGTGAAAGATGAAGAAATTTTATGTTAGTAGTAAACAACTTTTTAGGTAACAATAAAGCACCAAATTATATAGAAAATGTGCAACAGATGTTGGAAAGCTTCAAGAATTTGGGCGCAAATGTGAGCATAAAGCTACACTTTCCCCACAGCCACCTGGATAGATTTCCCGACAATCTGGGAGATTATAGTGAAAAAGAGGGAGAAGGTAATACGATTTCAGGTAATACGATATTGTTATTTTGATAGATGAATAGATTAAGAACGTTTTCATTAATTTCCCTTTCTAAGCTGTCAAAATTTCAAAATTGAACGAAAGCTACGGTAGAGTCTTAATATTGAATAATACTTCGAACGTAATTACAGTATGTGGTGTACTGATATAAGTTCCTCTTTTGATAATTCATATGAGAAATTGAAAGTCGTATATTATTAATACATGTATTGAACAGAATACAGAAATAAAATAAGGAAACGTGACAGATAGAATAGAATAGAATTTACTAGTTATTTTAATTCTGTTTTATTTCTAAATTACTAACGTAGCCACTTCTATGCGTATTAATAATTCTCACAGCCGAAGTGTTTACAGTCGCGAATTTGTGCCCAAGACTGGCCTCAAAATTTTTATTTTCAATGCATTTTTTTTAATATTAATAGTTAATATCTAAAAAATGTCAGTATTATAAAACATATCATTATAAGTATCTTGTATTAAATACTAAGCAGAATAACCAAAGGTGATAAGTTTAAAAATATTCTAGTCAAACGAAGTTATAAACCATTAAATTAAAATTTGAGAACTTGTTAACTTAGATTGACTTCTTTTGAAAATTCATCGCAATTTTTAAATTAATTATGAGATAGCCTTTAAAAAGAAGTCAACAAATATATGAGAAATTACGAAAATGAGGACAGTTTTAAAGAAGGGTTTTTAATTGATTTTTGACTCCAAAATAATAGAGCGTTTAAAAAAAGACATAAATAATATTTAACAAAAAGGGATTTTTTATATACGACTAAAGTTTGTAATGTAGTGTGTTTTGAACGACCTTAAAGTGACGCAGGTTAAAATTCTAGTCAATTGTCATTTTTTTTAAATCAAAGCAGCAATAAAAAACACCCTTGTCCCTTTAGTAGGGTAGGGCGGTAACAATTTTTCTAGACCTTGTCGTCTGTCCCTTTTTGCCCCATAATAGGGGTAAAAAGGGACAGGCAGGAGGCAAAAGGTCCAGTATTTATTTTAAAAAAAATGGTTTTATGGAACTGAAGCTATGTTTGGTTTAATAAAATTTAGTCGTTTATTTTTATTTTAAAAACATAAAGTCAAAAAATTGTAATTTTTAAAGAAAAAAAACTTTATTAGAATTCCAAGTTTCATATTATTAAAATAACATTTTCTATTAGAATAGAGACTCTATTCTAAAAGAAAATATTTTTTAACAAACAAAACCTATCATATTACAACAGTAACAGTCTTACTAAATAATTTTTTACCTTTTTTGAGCTTATAATAATTTAGTCACTAATCATTCTCTATTAAAGAAAACAATTCAATAAGATAGCACTATTCTTTATGAATGTTGACGTAGCCTGACTTTAAAATCTTATAATTAATCTTACATAATCCTTTAAAGGTTCTTAATAAACTAATTTTGATGGTTTGGTGACGGTAGATACACCTGTATCATACACATTCTAAATAAAAGAAGCTGTAAATTTAAACCGGTCCACAACGTCAGCTAATTTTGTGTAAAAATTTTGCACGTTAGATTTACGGAAAAACGTAGCTCAGCTGAGGATGGTCGCTTCAGTTATTCTTATGGAGAGACTTGGATTACGTTTGAGAAAACCAGACATCCAACCTCTACTAGCCATTTTATTTGTGTGCCATGTTTTCGATACACTTCTTTATATCTAATAGTATAATCATAAGCCATGCCAAGAACTTCGTTCTTATAACATATGTCGTGAACAATTTGTGCAATTTTGAGCAAGTATTCTGTGAGACTGGCTTCTTGTTCTTTATTAAATATTAGCCTTGGAGTACAATAGCCAAATCTCAAATTAACAGGATCATTCTTCATTCGTTTAATAAATCTTGACAGTGACGTTTTACTTAATATAAAGCCACAACACATGTCCCTCAATGATCTATTTTCATTAATAACTAAATTGGCTGCAGATGGAACCACTCAACAAATTTTAACCACGATCGGATTTTCTTTTATAGTTGCGCATACTGAAACAAAAAGCCTTTATTAACCAATATATTGAGAGGCTGAAAGGTCCTCATTGGACCTTTTTACCCCAACCACAAGTAAATATTTTTAGAGGTTATAACTAAATTACCGTTAAACCTAGCCAAAAACTAATAATTAATCGTGAAACTATATTTAGGCGTGGTAAACGAAAAACCACAGCTAGAAACTAAAAATAATAATGATGAAAGAATTTACTTACGTAACAATTTTTAGACGTAGTCGTATATCTCTGCCTAGCAACGTTGCTGGACTGCTGAGGATGACTCTTTACGCCTCCCGCGCCTCCTTTAGTGCGTGTACGTAGTTAGAATAAACGATATACCGCTAGTTTTTTAGATACTTATGGTGGACCTTTTTACCCGCGGACCTTTAAGCCCCGCCCTACCCTACTTTAATAGTTTTGCTATATGAGTTAACGATAAACGGTTATTAATATCCGAATCAATTTTTTTTTGTTTCTTAAAATGAAAAAAAGGAAAGAATACATTTTTTTTGCGGAAAGTAGGGAACGGAAGTGGAACGGAGTGTCTTAATACTAGGTTCTCAAGTTCCCTCTACCTATCCTGCCATGTGCGGGATACAGCGTGAAGCTGAGTTATTTTTCAGATTCAGACATTTTCGAAAATGTCAAACTAACCTGAACTCTGCTCTTTTCCATTTTCGAGACATTGCGTGTTGAGAGTCAGATCTCAACACTATATTCGATGTTACGGTGGCTTTTAGAGCCAGGAAATTAATATAAAACGAAGTATAAATAAAAAAATAAAAGAGTTCGTACTGCTTTCAATTTATTAAACATTCAATTTACTTACTAAATATTTGAGGCAACCTATTTTAAGTAAAATATTTAATCTCAAAATCCTGCAAAGCGTAATCTTAATAAATTGAACTTTAATCAAACCTGTTCTTCAGAACAAATGTCTGGGATGCAATCTTGTTGTAATTAATTCTTCTGTTATAGACTCCTAATTTGGTACGAGTGATGAAACAGATTTATAAAATGGTCTAATATTAAAATGTGCAATGTTATTAAAATGTAAAATGTAAAATGTTTTCTTCGATTATATAGATTAAGATTAAAATGTATTTTTTTTTAATGATAAATTCCTAACTTACTTATCAATAAACGTAACTTAATTAAAACTTAATTAAACATTATTTTTTATAAAAGTTATCAAAAAAATATTTTATTTAACAAAAACATTTCGATAGTGTTATTTTTTCCATAGGTAAATGACAGACAAAGTTTATTTAGACAAAGTTCATTTAGATCTATGCGGCATAGAAAGACGTAAAAGCAGTAAATACTTTCGGATTTCGGAATTTTCGAAAACGAAATAAAACGAAATTATGCGTTTTATTGATTTCAATATATTTTTTATTTTAAGACACTCCGTTCGGTTCCCCTCTTTTCGCCGAATTTGAGACCAACTACACGGAATGGTGAAAATCAACCCGCTTTGCTTGTAACCAGAACCAGGAAATGAATATGAAGAAATTATAGAAATATGTTCTCGAGTGGATCGAACCCAAAAACTATCACATTTTTGCCCCGGCACCGTTACAGATTTCTAATAGAAAAAATAATATAAAAACGCTAATGCCTGTTATATGAACCAAGCAACTCATTTCATCGTTCCCCATTTAATATTTCGAGCCTAATTCCATAACTTGGATAAAGAAAACACTTTTCAGAATCCAACAAGATTTTAGATTGGGTTTTAATAAAGATTTGTACTGGGATTTGGCTATATTTACTTTTAGTTTGATATCTGTAAATGTCTACGATTACTTGGCAGGATATCCTGATTATAATTCAGAGTATTTTGTATGTAAACTATGTGTATACACTTTTATTTTTTATCTTATCTTATCTGTTTATTTTTTTTCGTTTAAAAATGAAATATCTAATATTTTAAAATAATATTTTTTTTTTTCTTCTCTCTGGTTACAAAGCAAAGCGCTACGTAGAGTTCCACCGCTCATCGCACAATGCCTTAAATTCAGCGGAAGGTGAGGGATCGAACGGGATGTCTTAAAACTAAATTTTCAAGTTCTCTCTGCTTACTGCCTCTGGATACAGTGTGAAGCAGAAAATAAAGTAGTCGTAAGAGTAGTTGCAACCTTCTTAGCCACAGCTTTAGAAAATTGAGTTTGAAATTGCGTATACACAAAAAGTTATTTTTTAAATTTCATTTTACCAGCAGTTTAGGAAGACGGAACCTGTTACTTAAACACTCCCCACTTTCCGCCAAACTCTCAAGGTTTTAATTGTTGAGTGGCGAAACTCAACGCCCTTTTGTCCTATACCAGAAAGAAAAAGATATAATATAAAATAATTATTTCCCTGAGTAAGAATCAAACTCGCAAACGCTGCATTTATAGCCGCACCCTTGGACCACTGCACCACAATAGCCTCAAAGTACGTTTATAGGTGTAATCATATTTTTATATAGTCGTTTTAAATATATTTTAAGGTCATACGTACGTATTCATATAACGATATAAAATACGTATTTATAAGTTGGATTAAATCTGCAGGTAGATAAGGTGTTTGAGCGAACCGGAACATTAACGCTAAGTAACTTTTGCCAAAACTTATTTAGAAGTAAAGTTTGATATTAAGCTTGTAAAATGATAATTTACTTATATATTTGTTACTTTCGTTTTTAGGATATAGCTTTTTTGTTATAAGCATACATTTATCCTATATATGTTCCTTTCTCCTACTATGATATTTTACGGTACTTCATCATTCTACATTAAACAAGAATTATCAGAATAAAAAGGTACTTGTATCGACGTATATAAGTATTTTTTCTTGTACACGACAACGTATATAAGTGTTTTTTCAATGACACCCGCACTTATTTTTATGAACAAAGATTTTCATTTTGAAAGCTGAGCATATCGTGGTAAAACGTAGTTATTAAAGATGCTGTATATTTAAGATGGAACTTAAGGAAGATGCGCTATCCTGATTAGAGTCCTAGAACTTTGTACTGTGGTTAAAGCTTAAAGCGAACGATATTTCGAATTTCAATACATATTATAAATGTGAAAGTTTGTTCCAAAAGCTCGTGACTTTCCGCTAAAGCTGACAAGTTCTACCATTTATATAGAACACAGGATTATTTGTATTCTAATTGTAACATGGGATTTATGGTAACATTTTTATTTCATAATTGTAGAAATTAGATATTTATGTTACCATTTTTTAACTCCTCTTTAACCTTTTTCAGCTTCACGATACATCCCACAGGCAGGGTAGGCAGAGGGAATTTGGGAACCTAGTGTTAAGACACTTCGTTCCTGACTTTCCGCCGAATTTGCGGCGTTGTGTTGTATTGAGTGGTGGAACTCAACGCTGTGTTTGCGTTCCTCTTTAACTAGCTTAGCGAATTATAAATTTGAAGGTAATTTTTACATTTTATTTGTAAGTCTTATACGTGAGAAACTTTTTAAACCCAATTCATTTATTTTGCTTACTTTTCAGTTCTCAACACAACTATATAAATAAAGCGCTTTTGGTATATAAATGAACTATTCATCTAAAAATCTATTTTTTGTATTTAATTTACTACAACTTACAATAACAATTATTTTTTTAGCTAAGGTGGTGTGGACTTTAAGTTAGGGATTACATTGGATGGATGGACATTATACACAAATTAACAGTAAAATACATTTACATATGTGTTTAATATGTTACAATTGATAACTATTACTATTTAAGATTTAAAAAACAAGAATTTCATAATGTGTGATGTTAAAATTGCTTCCAGTTTTTTCCCTTTTAGCAGCATAAGGAACTTGGTGTTAAGTCAGTTAATTCACAACTAAGCAAAGAAATCCATATTTTTCTGACTGTGAATAAATTAATTTAAAACTACTATTATAATCAGTTCCTTTATGAATAACATTTCAATACAATATTTTACATTTTTTCATGTCCCGTTATCTCAAGTGTAATAAATTTATCGTAGGTCTATTTGCTTATTCAACCGTATAGACTTCGAAGAGTCTTATGTATTATTTACACGCCATTATATTATTTCTATAGTACTAACCGATATAATTATTTTATGTTATTCATTTGTATTTAAATATGTACATTTTATCAATTTCAAATCCTCGCCGACGAAAAAATGCTAGTCTTATATTCCGCCATTAAAAATGTAATGTTTTTACAACTAAGCGAAAATAAATTTAAGCCTAGATTTCCTTTTTCCAGCATGTTATACGTGGGAAAAACTGTAAAACGGAAAATTTATTTGCCCACTAGAGGCAATTCTTGCTAGTAGTAACATTAATTTAAGCTTGATGCAATAATATCAGATAAATCATAGCACTTAATATATTAAATATAAAAATACATTACTAACTATTCGTATTAAAACCATATTAGCTTTTTCTTAAACATTCAGAAGATACAAAGCATTAAAGTGTACTGTTAGTTATTCCATAAATACTTGGACATATTTAAGTTTCGTTTAAACAAACACAATAACTTCTGCTCTGGCGACAAGATAAAGCGCTAAATTGACGCGGCATTACCTTTTGAATACGGAAAATGGAAAGCAGAAATGTGTTTTAGCACTGGGTTCCCTCTGTCTACATTGCTTTGTGCAAATGCACAACATGAGCAAGAGCAAGCATGAACCAAAAACAACATTATATTGCATCAGATTACCGCGATTTATCGAATATTAATTACTTAAAATACTATTCATTATAATCGTGGCACTGCATTGAAGACAATATTCAGTCAATTTCTACATTCATTAAGCTTTTTCCACCAAGAAGCTCCATTTGTACACTTCTCTGTAGAACTTCCTACGACAGGCTGTATTATGTGTTGAGTAATGGCGTATTAGCTGCGAGTACAACGAAAGGAAATAGCGTGATATAATACTGCCACGCATTTATTTACATTTAATAAATATTTTCCAGTGTTGTTTAAGAATGAAGTAAATTTATAACTTAACTTAATCCTCCCGGGGGTGTAAAAGTGCAGCGTTGTATTATAAACGTAAAGGAGTTGGTTTGATTCTTATTCAGGAGAATAAATTATAAGAATTTAAAACGAATAACTTAGTTGGTCAGATCGTTTGGTCTGGACCGCTTTCCTACATGTGGAATATATTTTTTCTTGTCTGACTATTTAAAGGCTACTACGAATATCGTAAAAGGAATGCATATTTTTATCTTAATATAATCAAGAATTTAAAATTAATTACTTAAACAGAAAAATGGTTTTAAAGATGAAATTATTAAAACAAAAGAGAAATACAAAAATAATTTGATATAACAAAAAATAAAAATACATTAACGAAAGGCCCGATATAAAATAATATACATAATAACTACAATTTTAAAACAAATTTTACCAAAAAAACTTATGAAACATTATGTTACAACAATGTTATTGTGATTTGTTATTTATTATATATCACATTAATAATAATTGTTATAGCTTATGTAAGCATTTCAAAATTGCTGAGGATATCTTTATTCTAATCCATGATAAACGTTACAAACGTTCATCGTGTTTATATACAAAAATAGAATCCCCTTCACTACATCGGTACAACCAGCTAAAAAAGGATCGAAAGTAACATAACGGCAACGATTGCCAAACTTTAATACATTTAGAATATATATCGCAATATCTACTACAATTTTATTAATTTAATTTAACTGCACAGCTATAATTTATATTTTTGGACGAGATTAACCTACACTGTCGTTGCACAAGCATGTCACACTACGTGTTGAGAGGCGGAACTCAACGTCTCGTTTCAAGAGCGAAGAAATAAAAATACTCGTTTATAATATTTATTTTATAAAATGATTAATGAATAGTATTTAATTGCACTATAATTATATATATCACGGTAATTTGGTGCAATATAATTAAAGACTTTGTTTCAGTTATTATATTTACTCCCCCGTGTGGTAATCGAACCAACAACCTCAAACGTTTTCCAAAATTTAGTCACTCGATTCACTCTGTCTTAAATTTCTGTAAAAATATATACAAATTTCGGTATAAAATTTTCTATAAATAATGTAACTGAATAATTCCTTTAACCAAACGTTACTTTGTAACGTCTATATTTCAAACGTTCCCTAAGAAGATCAAGTTAAATTTGAATTTAAAATCCGCGTGTGCCTTCATAGCTTTATAGCTATTTATCTTTGTTGTGCACTTATGTGCACAACAATAAATACTAAATAGTGTACATGATTAAACATCTTCAAACTATATAGATACTCCAAGAATAGAATAAACTATTCTATTACGCATAATCTATCGCATGCTCGCGAGCTATTTATATGTTCACAACTGTATTAAGACTAAAAATAATATATATGACTTAAACGTCGTCCTGACCTCAACTGCACAAAGGTGTTTGCCTTTATATGCAACTTTAAATTCGTCAGCTTAAGTATTTATAACAATATTATAAAGCTAAAAAGTTTGTATGAACGCTGTTATATCACAAGAACATCTAAATAAAAACTGTAATCATTGTATATAAGTAAATATACAATGATTACAGTTTTTATTTAGAAATATTATTTTATACTTTTATCAATGAAAAATCTGAGTTAATTTTCTTTTTCCTTCAAACGAGCTAGTTATAAAGTACGATTCCACGTATCCCCTTGAGGGTGACGAGCCTTGAGAAGGATTTATATTCGCGAAACTTAAGTTGATATATTAAAGTGATTAAGTATCGAATTTAAAACAGCTAACCAAAGAAACTGGAGTTCGGTTTGTATCTTTTTCTACTTCTACATATTTTTGAGATAGGTTATTGTTATACATTTAAATAGGTAGACATACACTATTCTAAATTTAATAATTAATATATATTCTGACATAAGCCTTTTGTATACCATAAAAAGACAAAAAAGGTTTATGTCAGTATTTTATTTATAATATAACACATTTATTGAAATTATACGGTCACTAAAAATATAAAAATTAAATATTTTAATTTGAAAATATTAAATATGTAATTTCCTCGAGTTGGGATCAAAACCACAGCTTGTGCCCCTCCGCCACGACAAGCCTCAATTCTTGTCGCTGATAGATATTGCCTTTAAGAAGTTTTATTTAAATCATTCACATTTCTTTCAATATTCCTCTTAGTTTACTTTTCTTTTGATCCATAATTGGTAAACTGTATATTATAATTACAATATTCTTAAAAAAAGTATTAATAAAAGAATTACACGTGAATTCTTGAGCACGACAAACCTTTCAAATATAGCTATTATATAAAAAAATGTAGCAAAGAAGAACTCGTAAACCTAAAAAAGAAATATTACTTAATA
>DWMZ01006214.1:0-10440 GCA_018249855.1 Eueides tales michaeli | reverse complement strand
GTCTCATTAATACATAAATGTGATCTTAATAATTGAGTGTAGTCGTGAGTAGTCGCTGTCTCTCATGACGCAGGCGGCCGTTAAATTAAACCTTAATTACTTACTGGGCTAGAATTTTAATTAAAATCATAGAATACGCCAAAAGTTTTTGTGAATATGATGAATAACAAGAAAATATTTTACTCTACATGCGATGATTTTAGATTCGATTCCCGTTTCTGCAAAATTTTATTATGTATATATTTAATTTAAAATTAACATTATGAAGTAGTATTCTTAAGCTTTATACCTATGTACTATGCTTAGTCAAATACAGATGTCAGATTCACTGTCATTATCATCTTCATGCTATAGACTGCAACATGCCCAGTCGTGAGGTTTTGAGAAAACTCAGATTAAGGCTTAAAGGTTACCGAAAATCTTATCTTTATTAACAGAAAGTACCACAGTCTCCACAGCCAATTAGGCTCACTGTACAGAATTTTCAATACAAAAGTACACTACATAAGAATATCTATCATAAAACATCATATCTATAGGAGTAGAAGATATTTCCAAATATGGGCAATAAAATATAAATCAAGAGCATAACACATTCGATCTATTTCACTCCTCATATACTAAGGCTTTATGTTTTTACTGCGCACGTTACGAGGTTGATACCAATGAGAGCAAAATTCGTGGCTTAGAGGCGGCTTTTGAAAACACATTGTAATAGAAATACTAGTGATTGCTAGTTTTATATGCCATTAGAAAATTATGAATGTACTGTTACAATAATAATAGTTGATGTCTAATGTTTGATAGACATATGATGACCTTGTTTTCGTTTAGGAAACCTAGGACCTACACTAAGTAGTGTTAAGACACTTATCTTCCCTTAAGATATTTCCGTTCCTCACTTTCCGCCGAATCAAGACACATTAAGTGTTGATAGGCGGAACTGAACGATTAGTTTCCTTAGCACACTACTATCTCAGCTTCATGCTGTATTCCGCACGTGGCAGGGTAGAAGAAGGGAACTTGGGAACCTAGTATTAAGACACTCCGTTCTACTTCCATTCCCTTACTTTCCGCCGAATTTGGGGCATAGCGTGTTGAGTGGCGGAACTAAACGCCGCGTTTTGCCTTATTACCAGAGCGAAGAAATGAAAATATTAAATATTTCATTTTCTCGAATGGGGATCGAACCCACAACCCGTTGGTTACAGTCACACTCTTGTGCCGCTGCGATAGGCATCACTATGTCTGTCTATCTGCGTGTCTTACCTTATCGCTAGATTTTTAGGTTCCTTTTGCATACCCTGCCTTGTGCAGGATACAGCACGAAGCATACAGAAGCAGAAGCAGCTAAAACAAAAGGTTAACACAAGGTTCCCTCTGCCAATTCTACTATATAGCTTCAATTAAAAAATAAATAATAATTAGAGTTCTTACAGAAAATAGCCACTACTTCACAAAATGTAATTATATCAAAACTCTTATTTATTAAGTTTTTAAACAAGTTACAGCATGTCTACGTAAGCTGCACTCGGAACTTTTTATCTTTCTTTATTACAAATAGTTTGCTCAGTTCTCATCCCTATTGAATTATCTGACAAATTATATTATTTATATCGAACTTTGTAAACTCTTCATTAGTTTGTTATATTATTACCGACCACAATTTGAAACTTTAGTTAAATTTCTATTCGAAATTGACATAAACTTTGGCCTGCTAATTAACCAAAAAAAAAGCAAAAAAAATAATATAAGAGACAAAATCTTACACGTCCTACAATTTCAGACTTTATAGTCACCACATACATTTGTACACCTTACGGCGCATATCTGTTTCGGAGCGATGTCGTCTCTATTCGTAAGCGCGCAGACAACATGACAAGACAGTTACTGCTTAGTTCTACACACTTGTACATTCAGACAGTGTATACTTGAAACTGTAGGATTTATATGTAAATATTTTATCTTTTCTTTTTTTCGTTACTCAAAAAAAAACTTTTAAAGAAACACTTTGTAGTTCGTGCCTGTTTAGTCGTATGTTAAGACTATTTTTTAAACGTGCTTGGAGATGTAAAGTAATAAATTAATGTCCAATACCCAGATTTAAATTTCTTATGAGCACAAAAACCATTTGTTATTTCACTGTTCCTTTTACAACGATGAAATTACATTTGTGCCGAGTCCGACTCAAAATCATTGTTTACAAGCTGAAGAACTTAAGTAGAACTATAACAATATTTATTATATTTATTGAAGCTTACTGTATTAAAGAAACCTATAGCTCTATACTATGAGTAATCACCGAACATATTTATTAAGATTAACGTTGTATTGAAATAAAAATCTGATCTGATTAATGATATGAAGATAGAAATAATTATAATAAATAATCTTTTATATGATCATGTATATAGTATACATAAGTAGGTATATATGTACAAATAAACATTGAAACTTCTTATGTAAATACTTGTATATAAATATGTTTAATTCAAGACAACACATTTTAGTTATATTTTGTGACCCAAATGCTGTACACAAATTTCCTTAATAAATAGAAGCACTTGTATGTACACTGTTATTGATTGTCATGTAAACTTGTGTATACTTTTTAAATTGCTGCTGGAAACTTACAAAAAACATATAACATTTTATTTCTTGGCCTCTAGTTTGTAGGCTCGAATGCCACTCGAGGAAATTAATGATTTAATATTTTCATGTCTTTGCTTTGGTAACAAGGCAAAAGCGTTGGGTTAGGTTCCGCCTTTCAACGGGCAATATTTAAATCACAGTCACTAATCTAATCAAAGTATGTGACGATATTATAGATTGCTTTGCTAGATTTCAGCAACAATTTTAACTTTGTTGATACTGATCTCCTGGTTGCTAATGACAACTCCTCCTTCTTCTGCTCTCTATCTGCCAGTGTTCCTCAAGGTGGTGTCTTTTTACCTCTTCTTTTTTCTAGTTTTATTAATTCAGTTTCCAAAATTCTTACTTCTTCCTTTCATCTATATGCTGACTACCTACAAATTTACTTAGCCGCCCCTACGGTATTAATGAGGCTATTCGTAAGCTTAACGCTGATTTGCACAGCGTTAGTACGTGGAGCAGATCTTTCAGTTTAACTATCAATACTCACAAGTCACAAGTAAGTATTATTGATAGCACCAAACAATTGAAAATGGCCTCCCTACCATCCAGTTTGACGGTGTCGATTTAAGTCTAAGTTCATCTATTAAGAACTTATAGAGCTTATGTTGGATAATTATCTGTCTTGGTCAGTACAAATTGCTGAGGTTAGCTGAAAACTTTGTGGAGAAGAAACATTGGCATGACATGGCATGCCATGGCATTTTGTTATCGTTATCGTGTGTAACAAGGTTTCCAAATAGTATAATGTTTGCCTGGGGGAAGTAACTATGTTTGTTTAATGTTAATCGTTGGCTGTCGCCAAAATCTATTTATTATATTTATAACATCATTTTAAATTAGTTATGGTGAACACAATTAGGTGGTAAAATGAAATGAGAGCGGTGAGGTTGAGTCAGATAAACGGGTGTATGTTATACGTATACTAAAAAATATAACAAATATTAAAAAAGTAAAAAAATATAAAAAAAGGCTTAGCTAAAGTTATTTAATAAGATGAGCAATCGAGTGTTAAAACAGTAAAAAAGGATTTTCAATGAAACAAATTTAACCGGATTAATCGCGTACATCGATTATTAATTTATTTTCGATCGATCGATTAATTTGGTTAAATTTGTTGTGTTGTGTAATAATCGCGAATCAAAGATATATTTAAACCAAAAAGGCTTTGCAAATTAAATATCTTTACGAAAAAAGGAAGAATGAAGAGTAATAAATTGTAATAGAATAAGTCAAACGTAAGCGACGCAACCTATCCAAGGAAGGGGATAGAGCTGCAGTATTGTGGCCATTTTATGCGTATGAATATTCATAATTAGTACAACTTTTGACTCAGACTTCGCAGTACCACGAAGCCTATTTAATTTTTTATTATAAACTATCGTCATCATCTATCAATAGCATATACAATATTAGTTAAAAGTGAACATGAAACGGTGCTAACAGAAAAAAATGATGTAGCCAGATGCTGCTTTTGGCAAAATATACAAAGTGCATTCTAATTGTGGGAAATGTTACTATTTGCACCAGTCGCTCCTCGTTGTTCAAAGTCCAAATTCTTGTTCCTTTGTAAAAACTAATGATAGTGGAGAGCATCCTTCTTTTCAAGATACTGGCAGGGCACTGCAGCTACTTAAAGACGATATTCACTGGGACCACAGTCTAGAGGGATCTTGCATTAGTGATAGTCCCAGCAGTTTACGGCAGCTATTCTCTATAATGCTAGTAATTTATTCCATCTCAAATCCTTTAAGATTATGGAGTAAGATTTGAAAAGAAAAAGCACCAAACATTTTCATCAGAAGATTTTTGCGTGCTCCTAGGCCTAATGTGAAAGCCAAATCAGTCCTACAGGTGAAAGAGCAATTAATAGTTCCCTCTGTTTTCTATACACGACATTACTTTTCGATTGGAGGCAATTCTCTTACTGATTACGGCCTACCTTTTTCCAAAGCAGAATCTAGTCAAATACGCACTAATCGAGAATGTACTACAAACTACCATCTTAAGTTAGTTGACTATTATAACTAATGAGAGCGCATTTAAATTTACAACATAACAGTAAGTGACTTAAGTAACAAAGGGAAGCTGTTTTTCTCAGATGCTCTAGGATCTACCTGAAAAGGGCAATTCTAGTTGAATTGAGATGACAAAAAAAGATTGCTCTTGCAGTGTCATTTTCAGATATTGCCGTCTATCTGCCAAGATGTAATGTGGCAGACATTATATCCTGGCAGAAAAACGGCACACACAATGCTTAAAATCCAAATCGATTTGGACAAAACAGAAACACTAACATATTCTGTTACACGAAATTGTTACAAAGTAAAATAGAAGTAAGTAAAATAGAAGAATTGTTGATTTCCGTATTTATATTGCCTTATGGGTGAGCCTCCCATGTCTCATAAAAAGGTCATTGATAGAACATTGCGGGATGTTCGTCGATATGACAATCTAATCGTCAATATTATAATTTTACTCTCAAGTCATTTCAGATAAACTCTGCTAGTTTTAACCACCAGGAACAGAGCTGATAAAATCAACGCCTCTTTGAAATTTTCATATTCTTTTAAAATTCTCAATCAATATAAAATTTTGAGCTTGGTTCCTATTCTCAAGAAATTTCTGACACGTTAGTAAAATTTTGGTTTATATCTTTCTTAAAATAATTGACAGATCCTGAATTTCTGGAATACTTTGCAAAGCTTCGAGATCGACCTTATCAATTCAGTATTTGGAGACATACATAACATACCAAGTTAGGAAAATTCTCGGTTATTTGAACTCGCTATTTCGACCCCTAAAATGATCAAGCTGATACAATAAATAAAAAAATAGATTTTCTTGGAGTTGAAGTGGTATATTTATCTCCTTTGGTAAGATATTGGATTAAAATGATACCACGAACTACCCAGTTGAGTTTTTCAATTCATTAACTGCTATCGGTCTCCCTGCTCACAAAATAACTTAAGTACCGAAACACAGTAATACTGATGAGAAATTTAACCGAAATTATACTGCGGGACCCGAAGTAGTTAATAATCGTATACAGAAAATGATAAAAATACCCAACTTATATTATATTATATATTATATAACTACATGAAATTTTATTTGTCTCAAGACCTAAGTCAGATTATGTATTTTTTTTGCAATATAGGCATGTTAAATATAATAATTACTCAATAAGATATGCCAATCGATTCATTGTCAGCTCTAAATACCGCTTTTCAAGTCATTTAATTTTAAAATGCCTATAACATTATATTGAGCAAAATAGCAGTTTAAAGTATAAGTATTATGACGTAATATTGTCTTATAAATCAATAAATATAGGCTGCACGCACAAAAAAGCATGATTCATTGTCACGTTCTGCATATCGTGAGCAAGCAAGCGATAAAGAAGCAGCATCGGATTAAGCATATAATAAATACTTACAATAAATCTGAATAATTAAAGTATTTTATTTTTTATTATTGTGCGAAAAAAAATATTTTTTTGTATCCCGCATATGACAGAGCAGCAATTTCGGAACCTAGTGTTAAGACACACTATTCTGTTCCTCACTTTCCGCCGAATTTGAAGCATTGCGTGTTGAGTGACAGAGAATTGAAAACGTTTATTGAAATTAAAAATATTAAAAAAAAAATATTATCTCGAGTGCGCACCGAACCCACAACCTGTTACTTTTAAAGTCACATGCTTCACCCCATGCGCCAAGACAGCCGAGGTTAAAGAAATATATAATATTCAATTATGTGATAATTAAGTTAATAGTTCCATTAAAGGTGTGCATTTTTTATCAATGTTTTCTTATAAAGTTTTTTTTTATTTCAGCTTTACGCTGAATCCCGCACATGATATGATAGCAGAGGGAACTTGGAAACCTAGTTTTAAGGCACTCGTTTCCTTCTCCACTTACTTACTTGCGCACTTTTCTCCAATTGTCAGTTAGTTTTAAACAAAATTAGCAATAGCGATACAAAATTAGCAATTTGCAGCTTTTAGTAAAAAGTCACTTTTCTAAAGTCTAAAGTCTAAAGTCTGTACATATATAGTATATGTGTGAAAAACAAACACTTCTACATAATATAGCTACGTGATCATGGCACAGATTATTTATATAAGAAAACTATGATAGCAAGTATGATCAACTTTCATAACATGTTGATAGCTAATGCACTTTTTATATTTTGTTATTTTTATATTTTCATTTCAAATTTCAATTTCATTATCTCTAAAAGGTTCAGAAAATTTTGAATGAAAATTGTTTCTTTTATTCAAAAAAATAATGCGATTTTTACATTAGAGGAATAAATATGAAAGCGAAGCAATATTTATATAAGCAATGATAAATACGCTGCCGCTGCCGTTTCAAGACAATTGTATATTTTTGCTTAGTATTGTGACTTTGATCGTTATTCTGAGTGCTTGTTGTTATACTTATAGAACATAATATATATTATTTTAGTAAGATCGCACTATCACTGTAAAGAGAAAGAGGGAGTGTTATAGTGTATGTTTTACAAAATCAAATTAACCAAAACATTTGCTTGGCTCAGTTAAACCTTTGATGTTCTTTCCAAACCAGATACGCAAGAAAATCAATAAATTGCTGATGTTTTCATATAACAATTGTGTCCAATGACAGACAAATACCACCTCAATCTAATCGCGACTACTGAAATGAGTATATAACGCCGGTCTTCCAAACCTACTTAGTTTGACATTCGCAATATACAACCATCAGACGTTAATCAACGAAGAACACGTCTTATATGCAAGTTTTCATTGTAAAATGTATTTATCAATTTTATATTTAATTTACTTTATGTCAATGTTGCATATATATAATTATTGTGCTTGTTATTTTATTAAATTACTTGTTTACTGGCTTTACAACTACATGATTCTGTTTAGTTTATTTTACTTGACCACAATTTTATATTTTATTTTACGTTTTATGTAGTTGGAGTACAAAATATTATTTCATTGTAAATAAATATATAATGTATTATTTTTTTTAAGGAAAACTGTAAATTATTTTATTCTATTTAAGAAAAGAGTTACGACGGGCTCTTGGAATATGTTAATCAATGGTTGGTACTGCACGGCTAGTCTACTTTAAATATGTTCATAGCAAATTGTCCTCTGGAATATTACTTTGGGGCAATGCTGCTGATGTCGAATCTATATTCGTAATTCAAATAAGAGTATTTCGGGCCACTTACAGCTTGGGAGCTCGGGAATCCCTGAGAGATTATTAAAAAAAAAACGGATATTCTTACGGTTGCATCACAGTACATATATGGTAATATATTATTTGTGACATAATATCAATACAAGAAGTAAAAACAAACTGATCACTCCTAGTTTTCGTCTTCAAAAAGTTAGTAGGTCTTTTATGGGACATGGTACACGTATGTATAACAGAATTCTACAAGTGATTTTAAATTTGCTACTTCAAAAAATGTATGTGAAAGTTAAAAATATATTGTTGGGCAAAGCATATAATTCATTTTAAGATTATTACCATGGTCAGAATACATTGGATTAAATGTTCAATTCAAGGATTTTTTTATTTCTTTGTATACTATCTTAGTAATTTTGCCAATATTTACATATTAGCCCCTGAGAGAAAAACTAGTAAAATAGTAGACAAGACAAGTTTTTAAGAACTTTCGACAAAAATAACGAAATTAACGAAAATTCAGCATAAAATTGTCCATGGGTAAAACAACTAGTGTTTAAACACTGTTCTTCGCGAGACTAAGTCTCCTAAAGCCGCTGTTTTCGACTTAAAGTCGGTACCAGCGGCATTAGGAGACTTAGTCTCGCGAAGACAGGACACAATATTTTGAAATAAAAAAGTATATATAGATAATATGATCTTCAGATTCAGAATGTTGCTAATTTACTTTTTCACTCGAATAAATAAGTAATATCATTAAGTACTAGTGCTTTACCTTTTATAAAATACTTAACTTAATAAATTTCTAGACTGTTGATAATTTTAAACAATAGTTCTATTTTGAATGACATAAAACCTTAGATATGCTTTAAAATATTATTTATGATATTTTAAAATGAAATTTCTTCAGCAAGTTTTATTGAATTTGTATTAATTTTGATGTTAACTGAAAGTAAGGTTTTTTTAATAAGAATTTGTGAATCGAATACGAAGAAAACATTTGTTGACAATTTCAATAACTTCTGGAAAACTAGTATTTCATAAAATAAAATGTAAAATTCATGAATCCATTCAAGACATAGAGTCATCTGTATTATAGTGCCAGTAGAACTGTCATCTAATACGTATCTGACTCATGACTGTAACTTACACGTCATTTAACACAGCCAGCAATGAAAGTGAATGTGTTGTTGTAATATACGAGTACTTACTACGTACTTATATAGAGTGTTGTTGTGGACGTGTTTACGATGTCTGCTTCTGTAGTGTTAGATTGTTGTAGAATCTTTAAGAATTGATATTTATATACATATTTTCTTTTATATTGGACTATAAGCGACAAAAAAATTGTGGAAGATGTTATGTTTTTGAATACTGAAATTAAGTGTTTTTGTAGAAAAATACTTAGACTTGCTAGTGTTGCTTAACTTTTCATAGCGCAATAAAATTATGTTTATGGTATTGTCAGGAAAGTTTGATAGGCGATGACAATTACAGTAACATTAAGGTATTATCATAGTAATCGATATCAATAAAATATTATATAAATCTTGTGATATATTTTGATTGACAGACAAACTATATACTTAGAATATCGAAATTTGGCAAAGTAGGTAGATAAGGGAGCCCAAGCGAGTGCTTTGAAAAGATTTCTAGAAATTTTTATTTCAAAAGGAGAACTAAGAGTTGCCTTTATACGCCTGAAAATCCATTCAAACAAAATGGTGGGCGATTACTTACAAATAATAAAATAAACCGTTAAGTCGTCCGTCTTTAAAGATAGCTATCCTAATAGGAACACGTCTTAACATTAGGTTTCTTGGTCTTTTCCAACAATCCAGCTATGTGCGGGATACAATTTAGAATAAAACTCATCTTAAATAAACGTTTTTAACACTTGATAAAGATTTATTTCCAGTCTCATTCAGTAAAATGTCAGCTGATGTATAATAAAGAATAGAATCTTCCATATGCAAATAGTCTACCGTACAATGTACGCCCAAGCCCATGTACGCTCTACCATCGGTCCCACCGATGTACAATAGATATGAGTGATTTATATATCTTTATTTCTTGTTACCATTTGTAGATTCTTTTTCTAAATATATGTATTTTTATTTTTAACTTTTACTCTTTTTTTATATTTAAACGTAACTACGTGTGATATTATATATTTCATTTCCTCAAGTTTGAATCGAATTCACATTATGATATCAATTATATGGGAAAAACAAAGCTCAACTTGAATTTGACCTCCAGCAGTACTTGACCTACAAAAAGTTCACATACGTAATATAATTTTATTCTAAAAGCAAATTTAAAGATGACAAAGGAACTCGTTTGAATGAATATGTCTGAAAACTTTATGAAAGCTAATGTTCATTTAAACAACTTATTAACGAGATGTATATAATTTTAATTTTCTTTGTCTGTAACTGACTCAGTCGTAATAATATATATATATATATATATATATAATAAATATATATATATATATATATATATATATATATATATATATATATATATATATATATATATATATATATATATATATATATATATATATATATATATATATATATATATATATATA
>DWMZ01006213.1:0-10440 GCA_018249855.1 Eueides tales michaeli | reverse complement strand
ATTATATTTAATTTTGTTTTCAGAGGACCTGTAATTTCCATAAGAGACACTGACTCGTTTCTTTTTTTGCTGTTCTTTACAACTTCTGTATACTGATGTTAACTAAATAAATTATGTTTTAAATTATGTTTCTTTTATTAATAAATTAATTAAAAAAAACATTCCATTTAAATAAAAAATATATCAATGTAGAAATGCATTCGTTTACTCAACATATTAGTCATATACTTATCACATTTATGATAATATTAACATATAGTATGTGCAAAATGTCATGTGCTAATGTCATGTGCTAATGATCCAATTATACGACACTGCGACCGGACGAGAAGTCTCCGCGCTCTGGTACTGTAATTTTGATAGTTATTATGTGATAAAATATTATTTATGGTGAATCATAATTCTCATTATATTAGAGCTGTGAGATTATGAAATCGTTCTTAGATAATTATGTTCAATAGTACACTATTGAATAAAATTTAAAATTATATATTTTTTAAGTTTTATTATGGAAAAGACACGGCAAACACACGAAACAAAACACGGAAAAAACACGGCAACGAGCGTATGGGTCACCTGATGGTAAGTGATCACCGTCGCCCACGACCCCATATAGCATATAGCACCAGAGGAGCTACAGGTGTGAGGTGTGTGGACGGGCACCGGGGTCCCGCATTACCCAATGCGAAACGTGGTGGCCAAAGCCACTACTTACGCTGATTTTAAATGCCGGGGGTAGTAATAATCCGGTTGAGTCTGCCCATGCGTGTTGCCATTGCTGATAACGTGACTCTCCCACAAGTACATTAGTCGCCTTTTACGACACCAACAGTACCAGGATGGTTCCCACCTTTCCACTTTCACCTTTCCATGTATAGGATACAGCGTGACACTAAAAAACTGCTTTTATAAAACTGAAGACTTTAATTGGATGAACCTGCTAGAATCAGGAAGTTCTGGTTCAAATAAAAAGAAAATATGTTAAATGGTTCGAAAATGGACTCAAAGAATGATATATCTATCGTACGCAACTTACTTACTTATTATTTACTAACTTACTTACAGCTTTGTTTTTTTATGTAATCAACTGTTACAAAAGAATTAGTGGTTGGCTATTCAAGAAAATATGAACCTATAGAATTCAGACCTTTGTGGCGCAGGAGCGTAGGCGTGTGAGTAAGCAAGCAACAGTATATGAGTTCGAATCCCATTAAAGGAAGTGAAATATTTGATCTTTTTCCAGCTCTGGTAATGAGGCAAAATGAAAGCGGGATTAATTCATCACTATTCCTCAAATTTTTGGCTTTCTTGCGACGCGACACGCCTCTATAAGCAATATAAATAAAAAAAATGTTGCTAATAACTTATAAATGCAAGAGAGAAGAGAGTTTGTTTGTCACTATTACCGCGACAGACGCATCAACGTAAGTCTTAATGGTATCGGAGTGTCTTAATATTAAGTCAAAAGCTTATAAAAAAACGTACTTCACTATTAAATAAATAAACAGGTGTGGTCCGAAATAACCATTTTTTTACTATATTTATTTAACTGTCGACTTAAATATATTGTGAGAATGTAAATTAAATATATTGTGAGTATTTTGCATTCTTAAATTTTTGGTTCACAAAGTTTATTGTAAGCCTAAATATGATTGTGAAGATGATAATGATTTATTAGTTATGTTACTTTAAATTTAAATATCATATTTTTTCGAAATTTAGCCACTCTGTCGTTCTAAATACGCTTAATTTCTTTTTTACACATTATACGCCTCTAACTTCCCCTTAATAATATTAAACCAAATCAGAGACTCGCTCAATATTTCCGTAGTACTAGAAATGCTTTTGTTAAATCATACGCTACTAGGATATTTTGATTTGACACAACAGCTATATCATACCCGGTGTCACGTTCCACGCTCTCTCTAAGGAATATTGTACAAGTAATATACTTACTCTCGTATTCACTTGGCTTGGAACTTCGTATAAAATATTATAGAGTGACATATTTTCAGTGGTAGGAATGCTTACTCTGATCCTTACGCTGATACTTTATACTCATTTCATGAACATTTAATGTGTTTTTTTTTCTAACCTTATCCGATTTTTATTATCAGTCGCAGGGACGCAGTGGCACAAGTATGTTACTCGGTGAAATGAAATATTTAATATTTCTAAATTAAATATATAGTATTCTCATTTCTTCGCTCTCGTAACAAGGCGAAGCGTGGAGGTGGGAGTGGGAGTTCTGCCATTTAGCATGCAATGCCTCAAATTTGGCTGAAAATGGGGAACGGAAGTGTCTTAATGGAAAAGGGGTGCGTACTCCATTGTTATTACAACATCAGGTTTTCTAATTCCTTCTGCCTACACTGTGATGTGCTGTATATAGAGTAAAGTTGAAAAAAAAACAGAAACAAAGGAAGTAAAAGACAATTCAACTCAATAATTCACATTTATTTCTAATATACAAGGATGATTTCTCATCAAACTCGATACGTCGACAGAATGTGTTCGTTCTTAGTACACTCAGGACTACATTTTTAGATTCCTTTTCATTTTAAGTTAAGTTGGGTAAGTACGAAACAAATACCATAAAAGGCAATTTTAATCTACAAAAAACGCAAAACGTATCATTTAATTGAATAAGAAATAATACTGTGAGGCTCAAAATTGTTTCTTTGCCCTTTAATTTTTGCTCCAAGATAACATAGCATATGCTCTTGTGGTCCTTTTTTTACAATTTTGACAGGAGGAAGGATTACTCAGCGCACGAACGGAAGTACTCGCATCCGCCGGATATCTTTTAACATTTTTACAATTTTTTGTCCACTCATATGTTGCCTATATGCTTCCTCGATATTTAATGCAGAAGAGTTTTTCAAATTGCATCATTCGTTTCCGAGATTAGCATGTTTACCTAACCAAAAAAATAAACTCTTTAGCTTTATAAATATAAACTATTATGTTTTTCCTTACAAGAGACATTTATTATATTTAACATATTTATGAGGTCGAGAAAATTAAAATATTCCAATTTATATTTTAAGTCTAAAATTTAAAAGTATTTTATTAACCTCCTACGCACGAAAAAGGGGTACTGTATATTAGTTTTAATTGTCTGTCTGTGGCACTGTAGCTCCTGAATGAATGAACCGATTTGAGTGATTGTTAGCTCCCAGGATAAGCAGTTTAGGAGTTACAAGTACTTTCCCATGATGAGGTAGTTACTTTTTTGATTGGAGGTTTTTAATCTGAAATATTTTATCGTAAAAATCTCCCGAGTAGCCACAGGGAACACTTTCGTTTCCCACTTTCTGCGCAATTCTCGAGGCAATGTGTGGAGGCGCGGAACGCAACGTTCCAGCGAGGAAATGAATAGATGAAATATTTCATTGTCCCAAATGGAAATTGAACCCAAAACTGTCTCATTTACAACCACACCTTTGTGCCACCGAGCCACAACGGCACTAGCATAAATGCAAAGTATTCTATACAAATAAAAGTTCCTTAAAAGTTCCTTAAAAACCATTTCTTTTAGCAATTACCATTAATTAGATTATAATTTGAGGTATCAGTCATTACCATAGTCTTTTAGAATAACTTATGTTCTACCTTCTTTGTGGTGACAATTTAATTATGTATTCAGGTTTAATTTTGTATTCATTTCCATTTTAAAGCCTTTAATTAAACTTAAGTAAAAGTAAGGATAGGAGCACGTGACTATAAATGTGACAGCTTGCGGGTTCGATCTTCTCTCGATCTTCTTCCCCGCTGTAATAACAAGGTGAAGAGCGGTGTCGAGTTTTGCCACTCAGCAAGCAATATCTCTTTTGACGACATTGGTAGAAAGTATATGGACTTCCATTCTCCACATTTACACATTCGTGTAAATGGCAACAGAGGGTCTTAACACTAAGTTTCCAAGTTCTGCCTTTGCTATGTGCGAGATACAGCGTGAAGCTATACGTGATTGAAATGAATTCATACAATGTAAGTAATGCAAATACGTTAATTTTATGTCAAGTAAGATAAATAAATTCAATAAATGAGTAAGAAGTAGGAAAGAAGACATAACGATTTTCGAATAAACATTTTTGTACAAAACAATAAAGGATCAAACTACCATTCACGGCTGCCGGTAAATTCTTACGAGTTTTGCGAGGATATATTTTCCTGGAATTCTACAATCTTCCCGGAATTCTACAATCTCAAACGACATTCTTTCGTATTTCCATCTGATTTATTTTTATAAACTATTAAAATAATATGTTAATGTTGGCATAAAAAAAGTATATCATGTTATTGTTTTATGAAATTCATTATAATATATAATTATGTTATGTACATAATAAAATAAGACCAGTCAAGTACGAGTTGTCCCGCGAGGGTTCCGTAAGTGTAAGTTGTACAACTTATAAAAGTTAAAAAACTTAGAGTTGTCGGCGTACGTATTTATTTTGTATTAAATTAAACACAATTTTAGTTTGCAATTTTTTTTCTATTTATATTGTCTACCTTATTTTGTGACAATACCTGAAGTTCCCTATAGTTATATCATGCAAAATGCATGTAAAATAATCCATAAGTGCTCGTATCTTCTGATTATGGAGATATCGAAACCCTGATTTCTCTGTAGTCTGAAGGACCGTAGACCTATATTATTGATATAAATGTTTGCTTGATTTAAGCTTTTACGTCAAGGAAGGCCTTGACAAACAAATGGACAGAGCACAAAGTGATCGTATAAGAGTTCCTTTTTTCCCCTTTATTTTCTTAGTTAAGTAAAAGTTATAGTTCCAGATTTCTATACAAGACATTTTTTCACCAATGCCGCCGTGCCGTAAAACGTTTGAAGATTCACTTCGCGCTGCTTCTGTAAGCATGACAGGTAAAGCTCGTGAAAACGAAATGTTTAATATTTCCATTTCTTCACTCTGGCAACGATGCAAAGGGACGCGTTGAGTTCCGCTACTCAAAAATGGTTTGATCTGTAAATAGTGTTAGTAATAGACACGGCTGGTAATAATTGTTGTTATGTTTAGTGTTGACTTTTTTATTTAAAATGATCCTAAGGATCGATTTGAATTAAAATATTTAGGTAGACATTGCTGTTCGTGAAAAAAAAAATATCTAATATCTCTTAACTTTAGAGCCTAAAAGTCTTTAATAAATTCTCATATCATTTAAGCGCTACATATTTACTAAAAGACCTGGGTCTTCTAGTAAATATATAAGTTACATTAAAACAAATTTAAAGATAGAAAATCGCAAAACAGTTCTTTTGATTGTGTACTACAATCTTTAACGTTCACTGCAATTTGGTCTCTATTCCTAGAAATGCTGGTTTTTGATATAAAAGTTGTAATAAACGAAAGGAATTGTTAGTTGAGATCGCTTGAGCAGACTCACAAAGAATTAAAACTTTGAAAACATCGGTAATTCATCGCTGAATCGACAGAATCGATTACGCTGTCACAATTTCGCTTTTGCGGCTTTAAAGTCTACTTATTTTCTCGTTCTGGAAACGAGCAAAGCAATGTACAATCCCGAGATTTTTTGTCCTTCCTTAAGAGGCTTGCTTGAGGAAGCACAAATTTGTCAGCTAGAAATTTTTCGAAAGCATTATAATTTTATTGGAAATCGTACGTTGCTTTTTATTGTTTTTGCTGATTCAAAGTCATATTTTATAACAGAATTGTATCATATTTAATGTTAGAGTTTTAATAGCAAAAAAACATCTCCACAATTTGTTTCTGCTTTGCGCTGTATTTCTAATATGGCCCAATAATTCTTTACGTACCCTACGTAAAGAATTATTGGGCACCTAGTATTAAGCCACTTCGTTACAAAGTCACTTTCGTTCTTTATTTTCCGCCGAATTTGAGGCAAAATTGCCGAATTTCGGTTACACCAAATAAATTGTATTTTTGGCGCTGATATTCCTCTAATTAATATTTAATTACTTAAATAATTCAATATAATCAGGATACCATCGGCATTGTACAACATTCTAATTTAATATAATAATATTTACAATTAAGCCTGTCGTGACGCAGGGGTACAACAATAGGCATGCGTCGTCGTCCGGACAAGATGCGGATTCGATCAACACTCAAGAAATTTAAATAATTAAATACTTTCATTTCTCATCATTTTTTGGTAACAAGGCAAAGCGCCTTGAATTGCGCTAGCTAATAATTTGTGGTGGCCTGTTCAAAATAAATTTTAAGAAATAATTAAATTCTGACTTCAAACCAAAAGTTTGTGCAAAAGGAACGTGATCTGTATCTCTGATATTCTGGCATATAATCTTGATACAGTATCTGATTAAAAGTTTTCGTTTTTATGCTGTATTTAGAAAGTAAATGTGTGATACAATATATAAAGAAGAAAAATTGTCCACAAACTTAAGTTTTTCAGTTTCGATAAGTTGTACGTTGACCTACAATCCAAAAATATGTACGGATCCATCGGTTCGCGAGTGCGACTTTCACTTGACCATATTTGCTAATTAACTAACTTATTACTGAAAAATGCTTAAAACTTCACTGTTTTTCTTAATTTCTACAGGCATATACGAGTAGACTTACGAACATTGATGCAATGGCTTGATAGTAAATTAACACTTGAGCTATCATTAAGATGTTGAGAATTAGAATGTTGATCAACAAACGAAAACATGTCCGGAATTTCCAGTCACAGTCAAAGATGATCAGCTTTGAAATATTCGATTAAAATATACTCGGCTAAGAAATTTTGAGAGTAAAAATGTAAAGGATGCATTAAAGCAAAATTATATTTGGCTTTAACTATCACCATTTTTTAAATTAATTAATATAAAGAAAGTAGGGAGAGGAATTAGGTTATCACCGTTCTCATTAAGACATTTCTCTATTTTATGTGGAATTTGGATTGCAGGTTGATTGTTGGAACTCAACGCCGCCCTTTGTCTTGTTACCAGAGCGAATAAATGAAAATATTACACAATTTTTATCCTCAAAAAGGATTGAATTCTCAATCTATCGCATTTATAACCATGATTATCTGTGCTGCGCTCTGTGCCACAATAGGCCTCAAAAAACCGACTGTATCATTTTATATTTTGTTCACTTCGACAGAACTTCAAAAAGCATTCTTTTGAGATCGGAAGCCAATTGTCCTCGTCAAATGACATGAGTAAATTGAAAGTCGGGGTTGTGATGGACAACGGCTAGTTTGATAGTCAAACGAATAGTTTTCATTAATCCTTACCATCGTAAAATGCTTTTGACAATGGCTTTGACATTTTATACTGAAAATCTCTTCTAGCTACATGTGTTAAATATTTTTTGTTGAATTGGTATGCTTGCATAAAATTTATGTAAGGTTATTTAAAAATATAAGTAAATAATATAATAATAATGTCACCTTACTAAAAGACTCTTTGACCAAGAATCTTTTAGTATTTTTTTATTGTCACTTAATTGTAAATATTTTTTAATTATTGCTCTTAGTTTCAATCATATATTTATCTGTAATACCAAAATTATTTAGAGTAGCATGACGTATTTTTTTCGGTTTTATTTTAATACTAGCGGCTTCCCGCGGCTTCGCTCGCGTAAAAATCGTTTTTTTTTGTGAAAATCACCTGAATTTTAACTACCTTCAGCACTTTATTCTTCTTTGCATAATGATGAAGAGAATGGAGGTGGGTATTTTATATTTAAGAATAAAAATATAGTATAGGGTGGGTCATTAGAAGAAAAAGTAAAGTAACATATATGTAGAGCAATTAAAATAAGAAGTTACATATTTCTTTTTTCGAAAGTAAATTTACTTACCGGTTTATTAAAGTTACTGCCTCAGGTCTAAGTAGAAACTCAGTGAGACTTTATTTTCATATAACTCGGCTTAAGAAACCTTAAGAAACTCAGTGAGACTTTATTTTCATATAACTGGATAAGTTTTGTGGACATGACATTTTTTGTCATAGTTCAGCTGCAATCTTGCGACTGTTTATTTGATGCTAAAATTTCATGATTTTTTTATAAAAATGGAAATGCTCATGACACCCGAATTTTTGGTTAGGACGCGTGTAGTTTTTTTATTAAAAGTTAGCATTATGACTCTGCTTCAGCCATGCCAATCTTAAAGTTAACTATATTTTGCCTAGGTCTAAAAAACAAATATTTTTTCCATCCAGTACACAAACGGCCAAAAAAACATACACAAAAGCAGACAAACAAAATTGCGATATGGCTGCGTCAAGGTGAGGGCTGTGAAATGAAACTAAACACGTTTATTTAACGCTTTATATTGTCTGTCGATGCGCAAGAAACGTCAGGCTAGACAATATTCAAAATTAAATACCACCTTCCTAGTCCTAGTGATAGCTATAAAACAAAAAATAATAATTCAAATTTATCCAGTATAAAATCGGACCAAAGGACCAAAGCGCAAACGATGAAGAGGACCAAATGTATCTTAAAAATTAGATACAATCTGCCCAGTTCACCATAAAGCAAAAAAAATCTAATGGGTTTGGTCAGAAAATCTCACAAAAAAGTGAAAGGAAAACAGTGAAGTGACACAACCCTGTCTGCAAGATAAAAAAAAATACAAAAAGTCAAGTGCGGCTGAATCATTAATGCCGCCGTTTACTATATGTAAACACGTTTGTATAAGGGGTATCTTTCTTATAATAAAAAAAAATATTTAAGATTCACACAAAAAGTTATTTATACAGCAGAACACAAACAACTAAGAATGTTGTCCTTCTAGAAACAATGACCTTTCCAAGCTTAATAATAATAATAAAAACTTTTTATTGCACAAAACTCTTCATTGTCCAAAATTAAATAAAAGAAAAAATTTTATAATGTACCATAGGCGACCTTATCGCTGATATAGCTGTTTTTTTCAGGTAACCTAGAAGCATACCATTATAGCTGCTTGAGAGCCTTCAAAACGTATGTATGCGATTCATATTTGGTCTACGTAAATATGATCACATCTCAGATTTTAGAAAAAAACTCAAATGGCTCCCTATCCGCCTTCGTAGGAATACTCACATACTTCATCATCTGTACTGCATTCTGTTCAATTCAACTGCTCCATCTAAGGAACGTTTTAAATTTTTGAGTGGCTCCCATATCCGACTTTTGCGATCTGATCACAATCTTACCCTAAAATTTCCACAACATCCATCTTCATTTTATAGTACCGGTTAAAGTTCATTTTAAAGTGCCGGAAAGACTCTACCGATAAATGTTAAGGGTACTAAATCATTTCTTATTTTTAAGAATCGTTTAAAGAAACAAACACCTTACAATTAAAGCATTTTAGCCGTGTTTATTTATTATCCTTTCTTTTTTTCCGTACTTTTATATCGTTATCGTATATTTTTTAGATATAGTTACATATATGTATATATATAATTATTTGTAATATGTAATGTATGTATGTATGTAAGTATGTATATGTGTATCTTATTATTGTATTGTATAGTATTTGTGTATACTTATTTATAACTTATTTATTTAAAATTATTTACACTCTACCCATTATTTATTTCTTACTTTGTGAAATCCAACGCATGCACGTTGCCTGGAAGAAATCGCTTTTTAGCGATAAGGTCGTAATAAAGAGTTATTACTGTTAGTAACCAAATAACGATATACCTAATTGAGTTGAGCAGTGCCAGGATCATCAAAGAAGTAATGCGGCCGAGCTGAACAGCTACACTGATAGTACAAAACAGTTTATCCAAAAGTTTTCACGTACAACACACTGCCGTATCAGAGACACCCAATCTTTCATTGTACCACCTTATTATCTCCACTATCACTACTATAAGATAATGTTTTATATACAAAAGATTTATTTCGACGACAGCCGACGATTAAAATCTAAGCGTATAATATAACTTTTCCCAGTCAAACATTTTACTAATTGCAAACCTTTATTCGAAAACGACAATAATACGGCGGCGTTTCCCCTCCACTGCGCAGGATGCGCCGCCCCCATGTAGTAGCAAATTTAAAGACCTAATCACGCCAAAATCTTAAAATAATAGACTCGTGTTCTATTACAACTTTTTATTACCCTCCATGCATTATAATATAAAGCATTTTCAAATAAAACCACTAAAACCTATTTTACTGCTATAATATAGCACAAAATATTTAAATTGTCTATCATATCAAAGAACTTTATCTAATTCGCCATTTTCTATTTTTTGAAAAAACTATAATATATAGGTATTCTTTCCAGGTAACCTGGAAGCATACCATTATAGCTAAGGACAAAAAGTTTTATTCAAATCCATCCAATAGGAAAAAAAACAAATGTGCAAACGAACAAACGGGCAAATTGAGAAAACAGACAGACACAAACTCAAAATGCGGCTGCCTCATTAATACGGCTGTTGGTAATTGGTGGTTAGCACATGTTGTCACA
>DWMZ01006212.1:0-10440 GCA_018249855.1 Eueides tales michaeli | reverse complement strand
CAGGATCGATGCATTTGTGCGCTTGGCTGTCCAGGGTATCCTTAGCATGCGCCTCCAGCACCACATCTCGAAAGCATCAATCCTCTGCCTCTGCTCTGCTCTCTCTATAATATGTATCCAAAATTCGTAATTTTCTTAGAAGTGTGATAAAATACACATTAAGATATTGTGTCTTCTTTTATAGTTTCTCAGCATATACCATACATAGAGTGTTTACATAGGAGTGGAGTGGAAACAAAGTTTAGGCCTAATTATAATTATAACAAAAAGGCCTATCGTAGCGTAGGGACAGTAAAAGCGGCCTATAAACGCGGCAAATATCGGATTCGATCCTCACTTTAGTAAAAAGTTATGTTTAATATTTTCAAATAAAACAAACAGAATGGAGTGCCCTGACACTATATTACAAGGTTCCCTACTTTACTATTTGCGGGCTGAAACATGAGCGTTTAAGTAATTCATTCCCCTGAATGGGAATGGAACGCACAACCATCGCATTTCATCCACCAAGTGATATCAAATAGTCTACTACTATTTAAAGGTGCCCAAAGGCAATATATTTAAGCAACTGAACTTGTTAAACTGCATGGAATGCCTCCGCCTTTCTGAATTTGCCTAGATATAATAATGAAAGCGGTATTTAAATCGGTTAATCCATTTCTAAGAAAAGTTCGTGTAGCACAATGTCACAGACATGCAAACAAATGTATAAAAAGACATAGGGATATGGGTCTCATTGATAAATGTCTTAATTACATTTATTGTATAGATGTAGCATATTAGTATTTAAAATTATTGGTACAGAATCCACGGTGTGTGTGACCGACTCGGTAACTTTTACTTTCACTTTTAGTAAATAGAATATTAACGTTGCATGAAGCAACATACAAGAGGTGTAGTGTTGTCACAAAAGGGATACGCCACAACTCAAGCAAATAGCCACGAAGCAGTATTCTAAATATGCGTCTTATACCTCATGGGGTGAGTTTTGTTGATGGGACGAAGGTCATTGTCACACCAGCACCATATGTGTATATACATATCTGTGTATGTACAAAACTGTGTATTTATACTGCCATAAATGTAAATTAAGGTTACGTCTCGCGGACCGTATTTACATATATTTATGAACAAAGTGTGCTAGATATCGATTGTTCATCATTCTATCGGTACTACATATTTTTCATATAATAGATATAAATCATATCAATATACAAGACGAATAATAATAAGCCTCCAAGTATCAAATGAAACGACCAAATATGTCGGATTTTGAGCGTGATTAAGAGACCATGATGGTACAGTGGAACAGTTTCTAACTGTAAACGCAATGTCACGGTAGACATAACGTTGCGTTAAATACCGCCACACAATACTCAAAATTTCAAAACCTGAATGAAGTTTCCAACGAGATTTCCCCTTTCCTGTGGATAAAGGATACTTTTATGAAAATTATACTTTCTCCGAATGCAAATTAAAACGCGTTGTTTTTATGAGAGAATGTCTTCTTTAAACCCTTTTCTTAATTTACCTTAAAATTACCTAACCGCCATTATTTTGGTGATTTGCATCCAATTTTGTTCAACAAATAAATAAAAAGAGTTTCCGTTGCATTATACAGTAACTCGCCCTTAGGGTTAACCCTTCACTCGTAAAATATAATTACGGAAAGGCCGTGTAAGAACTTTATGAAGACTTAATTTGTGCAACAACCTTCCTGTTATATTGTTTTTATACTGGAGTTAATAAAAATATAGTGTTATATCCTAACTTAAAAACTATTAAGGATTATGTTGTTTTTATCATTGAGTATCTTTTGAGGCACGTTGTGAAAATATATTAAATTACTTTAGTATGCTACTCTTGATATAAATAGCATATATTGTAATATTTTTTATTAATGTAATACTTTTGTCTACTTGCTCTTACTTGCCGTATAGAGAAGAAATGGTTTGGGCTGTAATTTTGAAAACGTGTTTTAAAGTACCATACCTATATACCAAAGTACCATACCATACCATAATATGTCATATTACTATCTTTCACGTTCACGCTGCCGCTCAAGACAGGGTAGGCAGAGAGAATCTGGGAACCTAGTTTTTAAAACACTCAGTTTTTTTCCCACTTTCCACTGACTTATAGCCATAGCTTATTGAGCGACGAAACTCAACGCCACACTTGGCTTTATTACCAAAGCGAAGGAATAAAAACATTTAATATTTAAATTAAAAATATTAAATAATTTATTTCCTCGAGTGGAAATCGAACCCACGACTTGTTCCATTTACAGCTACACGCTTGTGCCCCTGCGCTACGACACGCCTTTGTCAATTAAATTTATCATTTCTTAAAAAATAAAAGTCTAATACAGAGCACTTGATTCCGCATGTCATATCACTACAGTAATGTTATAAGAATAATTCTTTCCCTCAGTGGGAAACGAACTCACGGCCAACGCACTTAGTAAAACTTAGTGCCACGAGTATAAGAAGTATATGATAAAGTGCTATGATAATTGCCTTCAAGTCTAGAACCTACCCAACTTTTACTACTGTAATAACGATAAAACCAGGCGGCTGTTTTAATATTGTATAGCAAAAATAAAAGTTTGCTTTTTAAAATATGTTTAAGAGTGAATTATGAAATATATTTATACATTTTAATTTACAATTTTATTTATAAATTAAATTGTATAAACATTTCATACCAATTGTCGTAATGATCTGATATCTCACATGAAAGCTTGTTCAATGGAAGATTTTGCAATTTCATAAGCTTTGTTCAAAATATTGAACAATAATAAATAAATATATAATTGTTTGTTAAATTATTATTTTGAATATTCCATTCTTAAATTATATTTGTTTGTTTCTGTTATTTCGTGGAAACTGAGGGCGGAAAGGAGTGTCTTAACACTAAGTTTCCGGGTTTCTTCTGCCTACCCTGCCAAGTCCGGGATATAACGTAAAGCTGATTCACAACTCGATTTGTTAAAATAGCCAAATTAGATTTACTTTGAAATTACTAATACAACGAAGAGGTACGAGAGACCTCGCCCAGTTTTTAGCGTGCGCAACCGTGTGACTGTAAAGCAACAGATTATGAGTTCGATTCTCGCTTTGGGAAATTAAATATTTAATATTCTCCTTTTCTCGCTATGAGACAAAGAATGGCGTTAAGTTCTGTCATGTAATGTCTCAATTCGGTGAAAAGTGGGTAACGGAAGTATCTTAATAAAAACAAATTGTCGTAACACTAGGTACCCAGGTTCCCTTTTGCCTACCCTGCTAGATGCGAGATACAGCGTAAAGCTAAATTAAATAAATATGCTTAACACACAAAATAAATTCGAGGATATACGCAAACCCCGTGCGAAGGTGTCCTATCATTTCATTTCAATGCATTCTCTCTATTGTTTGGTAGTCCTGTGGGCGTTATAACCATTATTGGAAGTATATTAATTAATTTAAAGCTCTTATCTCGGATATATTTCGCTTGAATGTAAAAACTAAAGGGTTTAGCTTTATAACACCTTTGTTGTTATTTGGTTGAGACCACTTTCATTTCCACTTTTAAATATATTTTAAAGTTAACGATATTTACCGCAAGTACAAGGTGGAAGGGTCAAGAAACCTGGAAACTTTCGGGGTTCTTATGTAGTGTCTTAACACTACGTTACTATTAAGACACCTCCGTTCGCCGATTTCCGGTGTGCTTCAGAGCCCATACATTGCCGCCAGAGGCAATGTATGTTGAGTAGCACTCCGTGCTTTGTCACGTTACCAGAGCGAGAAAATAAAAATATTGAATATTTCAATGTAGATTTCCATGTAGAATATTTCAATGTGAACAATTTTTATTTCGTCATTTTGATCACGTCACTCAATCTAAAATGTCTAGAAAATTGGTTGACAAATCGGGAACGAAGCGTCTTAATAGATTTTTGGAAGAAGCTAAAAGAAATATCATTAAATAAATGTCGGACCCACATTCATTTAATGATATTTCTTTTTTTTTTTTTCAATTTAAACTATTTGAGAAAATATTTTAAATATATGTAATTAACTGGATTGAAGAAAGTATTCCTCTTTCGAATACGTACTTGTTGCTAATTTATTTGGGTAGAAATTTTTATTATCTTGTATACTTATGTTATACTTAAGTTAAAGAATATTTTGTTACTATTTTGATATGCTTTTCAAACTTCAGCCTCAAGTCTTAAAAACTAAAATAATCGATATCGATAATTAATACAACTTATATTAATTTTAATATTCTTCTACTTCCGTTATTATATTTCAGGTTAACGATGTGTTCAACAGGGATCTAGTGTTAGGACATTCCTTTCCCCGCCTGTTGTTAGGGAAATTCCCTACTTATAAAATTTGTACGCCCAGTTTTAGAAACATTGCGTGTTAAGTGGCGGAGCTTAACACCACGCTTTGTCTTATTATCAGAGCTAGATAATTAAATGAATTAATGCTTCCAGTGATAATCAAATCTATTATAATAATAATTACGCGTTTGAAGTCATTTGCTCTGTACACGACCTTAATTTTTTTAGAAATAATAAATAATAAGAAGGACATGAGACCTGTTGCTGCGCAGGGGCACAAGTGTATGTACGTAAACGCGACAGGCTGTGGGATTTATTCTCACTAGAGCATATTGAGTCTTAATATTTTCAATTTAAATATTGAAAGCTTTTATTTCTTCGTACCAGAACAACAAACAAGGTAAAGCGCGGCGATGAGTTTTATCACTCAACACGCAATGCCTGATAATGAAAGTAGATAACGGGCAGAGTGTCTTAACACTAGGTTCCTGAATTCAATCTGTCTACCTTACCATACGGAAAATACAGCGAGAAACTGAAAAAATAACAGATTCTAAATAACGTAAACAAGGAAAACAAATGGATATTCTAATGGAAAAAGCAAATCAAACATTCAACGTTTACTCCTTTCTGAGAACAAACACAATACTATTACAAAATATACAATTTAATATGAATTTTTGTTAATCATACAAACAATTTATATGTTTTATTCTTTTTGTTCACAAACCATTTTGGTTGTGAATTATGGAAAAACCTAAACCGGCGATAGCGACAAAATGATTAATCGAGATATTATAACCTCCGGCTTAAAATTTCTATCAACAATGGAAATGAAATCACCTTGCCCCATTTTGTTCTAAATTTATGCATAATTATTCCTCAGTATTATATAGTTATGACGTTTTTATTGAATATTACAGACAATAGGGGCTCGGACGTTATGGGGTTAGTATTTAAATTTTTGGCTTATCTTTTAATATATGTCTTTTAAAATACCTTTATTCAAAATTATAATGATAAAAATATAATAAGCCAAACATGAAATATAAAACAAAAAATTTTTTTTTCGTTCTTGTAATAATTCAGCAGAAGCGTTCTACACTGGGTAGGAAACGGAAAGACGTAATAGTACGTTTTACCGTTACCTATTAGCCTGTAGTCTTATACTCGTATGTACACATATATAGGTCAATAAAATAAATATATAAATTTTGTTATCGAAAGTATATTTACAATGTCGGCTACATATGAAAGATTTTATTTTAAAAAATACTTTTAGGATTCTTTCGAAATATTATATTATTTAATTATCAAAATGAAGATTAAATTCTCTGATGTCGTACTTCATATTTAGAAACAGATAATTTTAAATTTAAATAAAACCAAATAAAAGAACAAGAAATACTTTTACTAAAATGTAAGCTTACGTCCTGGTTATTTTATGATCATGATATTATCTTCATTACTCTACTATTTACAAATTCCAAAAGATTTACTATATATAGACTAAGCGCGGCGTTAAGTTCCGCCACTCAACACGCAGTGTCTCAAATCCGGCGGAATGTGGGTAACAGAAGTGAAACGGAATATCTTAACACTAGGTTCCCAAGTTCCCTCTACTTACCCTGCCGTGTGCGGGATACAGCGTGAAGTAATATATATATATATATATATATATATATATATATATATATATATATATATATATATATATATATATATATATATATATATATATATATATATATATTCTTTATTGCATGTATAAAACAAAGTAAGTTGACAATGGTGAGCTTATCTCTAAAAGAGAAAGTCGCGAGGTAAACAATCTATTACTGCAAATCAAACATATATTTATCATAAATATATATGTTTTTATAATGAGACCAAAAACATGCAGGATTGGAACCAATACGGTGGGTATCCACCCACCATTCAACCACTATACCAATACATTATAATAATTAATATATACATTTCATAAATATTCAGTTGAATTTATTATTAAAATCGAAATAAGCTTCAGTTAAGATATACGTTTCCGTTTACCGTGGAAATATATTTCTTCTTATACGTTCAATACTTTACGGCAGGTAATAGCGAGGAAAGAGTTATGTTTAAACGAATTATCCCTAAAAGCAAATATTTACTTACATGAAAATATATTTATTTGAATATTAATATCGAAATATTTTTTTATTTTAATAGCAGAATACAATGCCGTTTTCTGCGCTAACGAGGAAAGGAAAAGAAATTATTTTTCCCTTGAATAAAAATCGAATTCAGAACCAATACCATTACAATCATTGTGATACTGTGACGTAGAAAGAGAGAAATATCGTATTATAATTTGAGTAAAGATTTATAGAAGATATTATACGTTGTTATATGGGAATAACTTAAAAGTTTATCGTTTGTTTTTCAGCCTTCCATACACGAGTCTCACCCATAAATCCGTTTTGATAGTAGGTTATATTTAAAATTAAGGTTTTAACAAAAAATATAAAATTCAAGATTTTTTTTATATAAAAGTAAACATTTGTTTACCTAAGGACGTTGTATTCTTTATGTTTGTATCAGTTCTTCATTTTCTGCCCAACTATAGAGAAAATTTGCGTTGACTGGTGGAACTCAAAGCTGCATTTTTTACGGGTAAAATTACCATTTTAGTTAATATCTTTAAATATTATACTTATCCAAACGTACACCTTTGGCTTTTAACCCTACTTATTAGCGAAAAAATGAAAATAATTTATTGAATGGAATTCAAGTCCATCACTTTTGTATAGAAAACCTAACCTTTTGAAATATAAATAGTAAAAGTGATATATACAAGGACTTGGGTAGCTAACACATTATGTAATTCCAGTTTAACAAACAAGACTTTAATCCAAATTACATTTTCAATGTTCCTAAAACAGAAATTTTATCGCACTTCTATCGGAATCAAAAGTTACGTACGGTATAGGTAATGAATACATTCAGCATAATAGTAATTAACACTCAACGATTACATTAAAAAAAATAAAAATATTGAACAATAACATGACATTAAACTATGAATTTTCTTACGTCATTAAACTATAACATAAATTTTCTTAGATCATGTATAAATTTGTGTTATAAAATTTAAGCAAGGTAATATTTTGTAATATTTTATGATTGTTAAAAACTATTTTTTTCAACGAAGAAATAACTTGAGATATAAAATTTTCCATTTTGCACTAATTTGTTGATGTGATACTGTAATCTTCCCTAATTATACAAATCTCTTCCCTTCTTTTTCTTCAAATTTCAGCTCTATTAATACAAATTCGTGTTAGAACCTACATCATAAATTATATCCACCCAAGATTTTGAAACAGAAACAGCACAATAAATCGTATCGTATGTACTAAAAATTGTTCACCCAAAAGTATAGAAAATGGTAAGAGTGATATATGAAAGCACTTGGGTAGCTAATTGGTAGTGTATATAAATTACTTTGAACGTCTGAAGAAAATAATTTACCACGTTAGCTTTTTGGCTCCTGAAGTTCTAGAAATTTTACGGAATTGGCCAAATCTGTATCAACGTATGGGAGTGAAGTTATAATCTTGTTAGAGGTCTCAAAAAGGCTGACTATTTTGGCATATTTTTCACTTAACTTGTTTTGGCTCGATGCTGTGGTTTCATCCATTTTATTTTAAATGCTTCTTGCTTATCTAATTTTGCACTGATGTTAATAGGAGGGTGCCTAGTAAAGGTATAATATGAATATGTCAGTATACAGTAGATTTGTTGTATCTTTTGACTGCGTTGACTTAGAAGTTTAATTTTTTTAACTCCAAGATCCCGATTTTGTTTTAATATAATTCATTTTTATACTTGAAATAAAATTGTTAAATTAATTGAGTCCTGTCGTAGCGAAGGAGCACAAGCGTGTGGCTGTAAACGCGACAGATTGTGGATTTGGTCCCTACTCTGAAAATGAAGTATTTAATATCTTCAATTTAAATATTTAATGTTTTTATTTTGTCGCTCTGGTAACAAGACAACGCCTGGTGATGAGTTCCGCCACTTAGTTCACAATGCTTCAAATACGGCGGAAAGTGAGAAACGAAACGGAACGTCATAACACTAGGTTCCCAAGTTTCCTCTGCCTACACGGGCAATATGTGCAGGAGACAGCGTGAAGCTGAAAAAAAAAGTAAACGAAAATATCTCACGTAGGTACGTATACTAATATACGTGTATTTTATTCTTATAAACTTTTAATAACCACTTCAACATAATGTTATATCTGAATTGGATAAAAATTTAAATGTACGGAAAATACGCAAGCTTATTACGATAAGAGCTCGGTTTCTTAAAAAGTTTATATGTTATTAAGAAACTTGTAAATCATAATATGTTTCAAATTTTTAGTTTACTTGTAGTATTCTTCATTTACTTACAATTATACTTATATTTATAATTATTTAGGCCAACGCTCATTGTGAGTTCGACTCCCAATCGAAGCAGTGAATTATTTTCAAAAAGTTATGCAAGCGTGTATTATAATGGCGACAGAAGGCGACGAGAAGTGGAGGATGAAATGGAGTTTATTAATACGAGGTTCCCAAGTTCCCTCGGCCTACCCCACCATGAGCGGAAAACAAAATCATATCCATATTTTAAACAATAACAATTCTCTCATCTACATATTGTAAGATCTTTCTTTCTAGGTGAACTGTGATACAATTTAGAGTGTACTAATAGAGTGTCACAGGGTACTATTTGAAAGAAAAATGTAATATAATTTAATTTATATACTAAAATACTATTGGGCTTTCAGATTCAAAATGTAACTACACGTTAATAACTATGCCAACAAAAATAAAGATTGTTACAAAATTCACAACTGATCATAAAAGTAAAGTAAAACATTAAACATCGTTTGAAATAGGCTATTAACATTAAAAAAAAATACACCGGTTCCAACACTCGCGTAGTGTAGGTAGTGCAACGAGAAAAAATATTCCTAGCCACCTCGTAACACAGATAATGACTGGTCTCCTCGCTAAGTTTTTGGGACGAGTGACAAGAGATAGCGATTTTTTATATTTATTTTTATTTTACCTTCGCGCTTGATTTATTGATTTTTTAGTAGAAGGCGCGTTTAGCTCCGGCCTTTAGTTCAATTTCGGCGAAATGTGAACAATGATTGTGTAAAAAATAAAACGCCGTATTCCACAAACGTATAGCGGGGTAAGCAGAGGTAACTTAGTGTTTTATTTAGACACTTTGTTTCACAAATTCCATGATTCCATGATTTTTTTTTATAGAAGAGACAGGGCAAACGAGCGTACGGATCACCTGATGGTAAGTGATCACCGCCACCCACGGCCCCGTGTAACACTAAAGGAGCTACAGGAGCGTTGACGGTCTGTAAGGTGGATGGGCACCGGGGCCCGGCATTACCCAATGCGAAACACAGTGGCCAAAAGTACTACTTAACGCCGGTTTTAAATGCCGGGGGTGGTAACAATCCGGTTGAGTCTGCCCATGCATGATGCCATTGCTGACAACGTGACCCTCCCACGCGTACTTTAGTCGCCTCTTAGGACACCACCAGTACCAGGGTGATCCTATTCTAGTAGGATAATTTCTTTGTACATCTGTCTGCCTGCATATATCTCAAGATCACGTGAAGATCAAGATGATTTTGGTATTAAAATTAGATTTATAATATTAGAACTTACAAAAGTATGTAAGCATAATAAAGTTCCTTAAAACGAAAATGTATAGATATATTTACATGATATATTTTTAGGTACACGTATTTGCTACCTATAATCACGAAATGGATGCGGAATCAAAAACTCATACATATATACCCGGATATATTTTAAAAAGCGCTAAGTGTCAAGGCTACTTACCAGTACAATTCGATACATTGTGTGTTGAGGCAACCAACACCACGCTATGTCTCATCAAAATGAAAAAATATGATTAAAAATAAATAGATTATTATCGTTCTATATTAGTTGGTGAAGCTCAACGCCGCGCTTTGTTTCATTTCCATTAATTCCACTGCATTATGTTTGAAGTAAGACAATATTCAACGTTACCTTACGATA
>DWMZ01006211.1:0-10442 GCA_018249855.1 Eueides tales michaeli | reverse complement strand
ACCTCGCGGTACAAGCGAAGCACGTATTCGCAATGATGGAAAATTAGCTGCAACAGTATGGTTAGACAACAAACCTGTTTGGATGATGTCTTCCATATATTGTGACCAGAATAAAGATGAATGCAATTATGGTGATTAAGGTGGTCTAAACTGCGTAAACTTTATGAACGCATACAAAGGCCTGAAGTTATTCAGTTTTACAACGCAAATATGAGGGAGTTGACCTAGCAGATCGTATGCTTTCGGTGTGCCCATCTAGAAATAGAACAAAAAAGTGGACTGTTCGTGTCATCTCACATTTATTTGATTTAGCTGTCGTTAATTTTTGTACTTTTGAGAAGATTTTTAAGAAATAAATGAGACTGTCATGATTATAGTTTAAATAAATATTAATTGAATTACACAAAAACGAATAAATTCTATTTTGTGTACTATGTGTAGTACAACACAATTTACTGCATTTGTTCTATACAAAGGACGTAGTGAAAATCCGAATTTTCACAGTAAATTTTTTATTTATAATTTTCCATGTATTCTTGGACCCTAAGTAGTAAACAGTAAAAAAATTAGAAAGAAATTCCAAAAATCCAACTTTCTGTAGTCAGGAGGTTAAAAAAGTCTACAAGTAAAACCACTTAGCAATCTTTAGTAAAAATTTTTCATTGAAATCTTACATTATTTTTGTATGTACGTAATAAAATTGAGATGTTAGCTTAGGATCGAAAGAAAATAAGAAAATATTCTGAAATGCAATACTGTTTCAAATTTTATTGGGGAAAGAAAGGGGAATTCGAAGCGTGTTTTTCTTTTATATAAATTTTAGGATAAATTAAAATACAATGATAAATACAGCTATTCATTTCACGGAATAAAAAGGATAAGAAGACGAGATCGTAACGGCTTTTGTAGTGAGGGACCTATAAGTGAGATAGTTATGGGTTCTTGAGGACTATGTTAAGATACAGTACGGCGTTGAGTTCCGCCCTCTGAACACGTGAGGTCTCAAACCTGTTTGGAAAAATTAAAATAGTGTCGTAAGGAGTGATTCACCGTTCGTCCGGGAGATCTGCTAATATTAAATAATTACCTTCTGTTTTATCGCTTAATCCGCAGTAGGCAAAGTAGCTTTCGCATACCGCAAAGTCAATTATTTAAATTTAGTGCTTGCTTATTCAAATGTCTGTACTTAATTTACAGAAGTGATCGAGGAGCAATCAATGTTCCAGTAAAATTGTACTGCGAATAGAATAAACAATTCAACTGCACGAAGATGTCATACAAATTAATTATTATTCTATTATTTTACTCCGAAACTAACCATTAAACATACTAACTAGATGCTACTTCTAAGTATAATTATTAATTAACTAAAATTTTGTCTTATCTAATATGTCGACCTTCAAGGATCTTTGTTATTACAACGTCTCCAAGGTGGTAAAGCGCTTAAACCTGATACTTATGTAACCTTAAGACTATTCAACGTTTTTTAATATGAACTATCTTTTTTTTAAATCGTGCGTTTACTCAAACAAATCTTGTAACTTAGGCTTACATTAATATAGTTTTTTTTGAGGCATCAAACTGTATCTCGCAAAATGTATGCCTATCCTGGCAGGCAGAGGGAACCTGGGAGCCAAGTGTCAAAGCACTTCAAGCCTATTAAGAGACTTCTGTTAAATTAGTAAAAATTAAGTGTTGAGCACCGTAATTCAAGGTCAGGGTTTACCTTGTTGCCACAGCGAGGAAAAAATATATAAAATATTTCATTTTCTAAAATATCCAATGATCTCTTTCCCACTTATAATCGCTTGTGCCCTTGCGTTACGACAGGCCTCAACATGTAATAGTATAGATATGTTTAAAATTCGTGCTGATGAATGATGGACAAACAATATTGTACAACTTAGCAAGAACTTCTAATTGTTACTCCCTTTACCTCCTTTGCTAATTACTTAGAGAACTAGTTAGTTTGTCCTACTTTATCAAAATTATGTATGTATGTATATATACATGTGTATATATCAATATACATACACAAATTATGCTTAGTCGTAATTATTTCACGTTACTTTATCTATTTTTGTTAAATAGCCCATATTAATAGCTATAGCTATAGGTAGGCAGATTTGGGAACCACGTTAAACACGCTTTTTGTTAAACGGCATGTTGAGTGGCGACAATAATTTCGCGTGTCGTGTTTGTCTAATACTAGTAGACCAAAGATCAATTGGTTGTTAAAGTTAGGTTAGAAATGAAACTCAGGATCATCGAATCATCACAGTTACAGACAGATACTGTATCACAGCGCCACAAGGACCAAGACTCTTTGATTCTAATTTGTGTTATATTAGCCGTAACGTATCTATGTAATTTATTTGTTAGTATGTCATGTAAAAAAATCAAACATAAAAAATAACACTGTGAACGATTTGTAAAATAGTTTCTGAAACATAAAATAAAGCCTTTGTAGAAATAAAATTAAAAATAAAACTCAAGACATTTCAGAATTCTTATATAAATAAAATATTTATAAAAAAAAATTAAAGAGATTTTCATAGTAAATTGTACCAAACTCTTCCATATGATTTCTTCTTCATTATTTCTCATTACCTAATTTATATCTATACTCGTAAAGCGTACAACTTTGTAAGAGTAAGCGCATTTAAAACTTTTGAGCTCATTAGTTCTTTTGAAATCTGTAACTGTTTACATTTTTGTGTATATTTATCTGACTAATAGTTACATCTTATAGACATTATATATTCTTATTTACTAAACTATATTTTCCCGTAACATTTTCGAGGAATGTTCTATAAGTGGAAACCTGCACTCCAAAATACTTAATATTTTATATTAAGTTTTAGATTGTTTTTTGTGCTTGGTTTTATTTCATCTGATACACGACAAAATTGATATTCCTTTTTACTTTCACGCTACATGTACGATTTAATTGTGACAAGTTATGCGTTCCTTTCCCACTGCAAAAATGAAACATTTTATACTTTACTTCCCCACTTTGGTAACGAAGTAAAGCGCAGCGTTGAAGTTTACCTCAACACAAAGTCTCGATAATTCAACGGAAGTGAAGACACTTCCGCTGGGAATTATTACTTCCATTGGGAACGTAGTGTTACAAGTAAGAACTTGTAACACTACGTTCCCAATCTCCCTCTGCATACCTTGCTGTGTGTGGGGCACTAAGTGAAATTTAAAAATAAGTATCTATTTGGTACTCATATAATAATCAACATTAAATCCTTTCAAATAAGTGCACAACTAAGACTCGAAATTCAAAATTTTTTATTAAAGCTGTAACATCACACGGTGGTGCGTGCGCTAATGAATTCCAGTAGCTTTCTACCAATCAAACTTTTCTCATTTGCCATGACGTATTTCGTCATGCCAAGTTTAGTTGACGTATCACAGGCTTGTGTTAGAAATTGATTACGAAATTTTACTTAAAGTACTTAATTAAAAGTGTAAATTTTGAGCCCTTTAGAACAGTAGTGCAATTTTATTTTATGTTTAACATGTAGTCGCTTTAAATTTTGACTGAGGAAAAGTATCATAAAAAAATTTGCTTAGCTTAAATTTCAAATTAAATTTTTGAAATTTAAATTGTGTGGTGCTATTTTACAGTAGTTTCACAGTGTCTGATTGTAAACGCTACAGTTGTGGGTTCCATTTTAATTCAGGGGAATGAGTTCATTTCATTTTTTCTCTCTGGTAAGCCAAACTACCAAACAAATTTGGAAAGAACGAAGTGTCTTATGTGACATAGTGACAGCTTATATAGCTTTAGTTAGCTTATAGCATTGTTAATAAAGAAAAATATAACAAGTGAAGATAAAAAAAATTAATTCGTATATCTTGGGGTTCGCTTTAGATATACAAATGCGTATTAAGAAATCATGGAGTTTCCATACTTTAAGATCCAAAAATTGAAGTCTTAAATAGAAACATATTTATGACAAATTTCTCCAATACTTTTTTATCTTTAAGTGTTTGCACTCAATATTGAAATATAAAATATTTCGTTCCATTAGTCCATGGCAATATTATTTATACTGTGAAAAAGATATTTTATCAAACTTTATATTCGTAACCAAAAAATCCAAAAATTTACGTAGAAAACCAATCGACTTAACATAAGGAAAAAAACATTTTAATTTCAAATATAATATATAAAAATGAAATATAATAAGTAAAATTACTTTGAGCCGAAGTGCCTTCAAAGAATTGGGTCCAAACATTTATTGTCAATGACAAGTGCGAACATAAAAGCCATCCACTTTTGAAGGTCACAAAAAGGCAAATGATCGTCTATAAAGAAATTATATAGAATTTGTAGACCTATATTTATGATTGACAAGTGTAATAATAAGACTATAAAATATTTTCGACGGTGCTCGTAATAATATTAATTTGTGTAATATGTAGGATACTGCAAGGTTCATATATGTTATTGAGGAAGTTTCTATTTTTAACTAATTTAGAAAATATTATCATGTATAATAATAAATATTATGTTCAGGGTAACAAAAGTAGGTCCTAAATAAAAATTTAGCACATTTATATAAGGAGGCGAACTTATGCATTAAGGAAAGAATAATATTTAGAGGCGTATAGCGCTTATAAAAAAATAAAATATTTGATTCGAACTCACGCCTTTTGGAAACTGTCTATGTTAATTATGATTGGTTTTTCGCTGGGAAATGCGTTTAAGCAGACCGCCCGTGCGAAACGCAAGTACGTGCTTTACGGACGAGCGGTATTGTGGGACTCATCAGAGATTCGATCCTACATACTAAAACCCAGCCGAAACCCACTTCACCTATATGAAACGCCGCAGGATTACTACTGTCGTGTCTCGGTGAAAGGCCTGCCTTTGCCATTGTTGCCTTCAGGGCACCCCGGGGTTTCTGCTGCTGTCTCGATGACTTACAGGATAAAAAACCTCCCACAGTAACTCCACTAGTAGGGACTAGTTAGAGATGCGCATAGCGTCTATTCTTGCCTCCTGATCTACGGTGGCGGAGTGGGACTACATTAGTGCTGGACGCGCGCATCCGTTGTTCACGATGCCCTTCAACGCGCTGATTTATTCGCAGAAGGAGACCATAGCAGACCAGTTCATTTCACAGTCTAGCGTGGCCCCATCACACTAGACAGGCGTTGTGGGGCCCAAGCGGGGTATTTGGCTCTGTGTGTGATGCGCTGAGTCCACGGAGGTATCACACTCGTGAGCTTGTTTGTGAGATGCTAGGCATTACAAAAAAATAAAATATGTCGACTTCCAAGTGCTTCCTTTTTTATTCGTTCTTCGTTCGTTAATTTCCTCGAATGGGGATCGAACCCAACACCTGTCGTGTTTACCAACGCACGCTTGTTCCTCTGCACGACAAGTCTCGCAATAGACTTCAGTTGATATTATTCAACAAACAAATATCTCTTGCATTATTATGCTAGGCTACAAAAGTATTGCTCATTAACTTTTCAGTAAGACTTATTATTTGAAAAATCTTTGACATTCAAGCAGATTTGTGTCTTTTGAGCTCGCTAGAGATCTGAACAGTTTTAAGCTAGCATAATAGACAATTATTATAAATATAATGAGTTAAAGTTTACATATTTTTATCTGATTCATAGTTAAATCTTACAATTACATATTTGTTTATTTACTTAACCATTTTATTTTTATTTGTTCCCCATTCTCTTAATAATTTCGAGAAATCTTCTATAAGTGCTAACCTACAGTTCCTCAACTACTTATGTACACCGAATTCCAAATTATGAAAAAAGTTTCATATTTTATTTTAGATATTACATTTTTTGTGTTGCAAAGATTGTTATGATTTTATTTGATATATCACAATTAATATTTATTTATTTTATGTGCTCAACCTAAATGAGAATTGGACGAAGGTTCAAATATTTGAAAGAAAAGAAGATGCAAGATGAGCGTAAATGGTAAGATTTTAGAACAAGTGAATGAGGTAATATAACTGTAAAGTTTACTATAAGAATGTTTAGTAAAGATGGAAGATACGAAATGGACGTGGAAAGGGGTATTGCTGCCGGTAACCGAGTTAACGATCCCTTAGCTGCAATCTTGAGACGGTGTAACGTCAGCATAGCTATGCGTTTAGCCGTACCCAAAGCAGAATTGGTACCGATTCTTATACTGCAGTTCACTGCAGTATAAGAATCGGTGCTGCATGCAGATGAATATCCTGCAGTTCACTGCAGTATATTCATCTTTCGTAGTACCCAACTACGAAAGATGAATACTATGGAGATGCAATTGAGATGCTCTTTGTAGGATATGCAGAATTAGTTTAGCTGATCGCATACCTCATAAAGAGATGCACAGAATAGTAGGTTAAACAACGCACTAAGGTAGTTTGGGCACTTCGAGCGAATGAATTATGAAAGAATGATAAAGAAGATTTATGAAGTAATAGTGAGTAATAAGAGAAGGAGGAGGACATCTCGGTTGTCCTTCCAGTATTTAAGGTACTGGAGGAGACGTGTATGAAGAGTTTGATAACAGTGGACGAGAAGAAAATGGTATGCTGAAACTGTAGCCTTTGGTGCTCCGTTATGCCTGCCTGCCCCGCTAGGGGTACAGCGTGAAGTTAAGTTAATATTTTTCTCTAGCTTAATGCTACATGTACACAGTAACCGTGACAAGTTGTGAGTTCATTTTCCAGTTGAGAAAACTTTATATTTTATATTTACTTTGGTAACGAGGAAAAGCACGGCGATGAGCTCTACCATTCAACACACAATATCTCAAGGATCGGCTGAAATGTCATATTGGAAATGGAGTATCTTAACACTAGGTTCCTAAGCACCCTCTGCATACCTTGCTTGTGTGAGGAATACAAAGTGGAGCTTAAAAAAACTATTTATTTAATATATATTATACAATATTAATTGAAAACTTTTTATGACAGCTGCAACATCACATGGTGGTGCGTCCGCTAATGAATTCCAGTAGCTTTCTACCGATCAAACTTTTCTCATTTGCCATGACGTGTTTCATCATGCCAAGTATAGTTGATGGATCACATTCTTATGCTAGAAATCTATTACTAAATTGCTTAAAATACTTAGTTAAGAGGGTAAATTTTGAACCCCATAGAACAGTAGTGCAATTTTATTTTATGTTACAGTACTTAGTCACTTTAAGTTTTGACTGAGAAAAGATAACTTTTAGAAATTAAATTGGTTTCAACTAAATTTCAAATTTAAATTTTTAACTTTGCAAAATGTAGTGCTTTTGTACAGTAGGGAGACAGTGTCTAATTGTAAAAGCTAATAGTTGTAGGTTCAACTCCAATTCGGGTGAACGAGTTATATTTCCTTTTCTTTCTCTGGTAAACCGAACGCTGTTATAAGTCCAGCTATTCAATATAAAATGCCCTAAATTCGGATGGAAAGTAAAATATGTGGTGTCTAGCCGAATATAAAACACTCCCGACTTACAGCACACAACATAGATATAGAAAACCATACAGCGAGAAGCTAAAAAAAAAACATATTTCTTAGGGTTGGCTTTTGTTATACAAAAGCATATTTAAAAATTGATATACCTTCCATTTTTTAACTTCTCAAAGGTTCACCCTTAAATAAAAACAAATTTATAAGAAATTTAATTTAATTTTTGTAATCTTTAAGTGTTTGTACCCAATATTAAAATATAAAATATTTCGTTCCATTATTCTAGCACAATATTTCTCATACTGCGAAAGAGGTATTTTCTCAGTAAAATATTCTCATCACCGAAACGTCAAAACATTCTACCATTTACATAAAAAAAACCACTCGACTTAACAAAGGTAAGAAAACGTTTAAATTTTATATATACTTATTGTATAAAAATGAAAAATAATAAGTAAAATTACTCTGAGCCGAAGTGCCTTCAAAGAATTGGGTCCGAACATCCATTCTCAATGACAAGTGCGAACGTAAAAGCCAACCCCTTTTGAAAGTCATAAAAAAGGCAAAGGATCGTCTATAAAGGAATTATATTGAATTTGTACGCGTATTTTTATGATTGACAAGTGTAATAATATGACGGTAAAACGTTTCCTATGCTGCTCGTAATAATAATATATTATATGTACACAGGAACCGACGAGATTCAAATATATTTCAAGGAAGGTTGTTTTTTAACCTAATTTAATAAATATCGTCACGTATCTTCTGCTTACTTTAGGGTAAAATACGTATTCAGTAATAATTTAACATTTTTATAAGGAGGCAGATTCACACTTTAAGTGAAACGAAAATAAATATTTATAAAAATATTATACATAGAAAAAATATTATTCAGCTCATTCGTCTCGGGACTCGAACACGCGTCTTTAAGAAGTCGTCCAAGTTAGTAATAAGTTATTCCATTTGCGTATAATCATAATCAACCTTTTCAAATTGTAATGCAACTTTAACGTGACAGGTTGTGGGTTCGATCCCCACTAGAGGAAATAAAATATTAAATAATTTCAATTTAAATATATATTTTTTTCATTTCTTCACTACAGTAATAAATAAGGCAAAGCGCGGCATCGAGTTCCGCCAATCAATACGCAATGCCTTTCGGTGACACAGAGTGTCTTTACACTATTTTCCCAAATGTCCTATGCTTTCCCTGCCATGGGCAGAATACAGCGAGAAGCTGAGTGACTGAGTGATAATTATTATCTAGTAGAGAAGTAAGTACTCACTATTTTGCGATACACTTGACTTTTGTTTAACAATTATATAGGGATATTCTTTTAGCTTTTAGGTCTACTACTTGAGCTTCCATTCTAACACAACAGGCTCTTATTTGTCAGAATGGAGACATTAAAATATATCTGTTCCCAAAGATACCTGATTCAGTTTCTAGTACAATTATTTTTTTAAGCTTAACGCTGTATCTGGCACATGGCGGGGTAGGCAGAAGGAACTCGGGAATCTAGTATTAAGACATTTCATTCCTTTTACCAATTTCCGCCGAATTTGACGCATTGAGTGTTGATTGTCAGAATTTAACATTGCGCTTTTGACCTGTTAGCAGAGCGAGTAAAAAAACATTAAATATTAACTTAAAAATATAAAATACTTAATGTCTTCGAATGGAGATCGAATCCACAACCTAACGTGCTTAAAGTCGATAGTATCTAAACGAAGACTTTCCCACTGCACCACGGTAGCTTATTTTTTAATGAAAATAACAATCTGAGGTTACAAATAAAGCGCAAAAATAAGAGCAAATACACAGAAAGTTAAAAAGTAAATTAATTGACGCCCCCATACCTAAATTACGTGTTTGCTCCAATTAAGTCGATTTTGCTATTTTTATAGCAGACATTCAAAATTTTCTCCCGAATGTGTGCCGGTAATTTCCATTATCGTAAAAAGGTTCAGGTAGACACCGGCTCATGAAGAAATAAAATTTTTACGACGTTCCGGTCTTAAGATTTTCCTTGTTCTTGTTACTAGTGACTTTACTAAAAATATACTGAAAATGCGTCGTCTCGTTAAGTGAAATTGGTGATAGTAAAAAAACAATATTTTATACTTGTTAAGAAAGCGTATAAAAATTTAAACATTACGGGATTTGAACTCGCGCTTCTTGGAAACCGTCTAAGCGTCCTGACCACTAAGCCATACGTTTAACGTATCGTCGTAATAATAACACTTTAAAAGTAATGACAACAATAATTATTTTTGGACATAATCCTTATGAGTATGAATCTAATTCAAAATAGTATAATTGATTTATTTTTATTAGCGATGTATTTGACGACATAATGCGAGACTTTCACTAAGGTGTATTCCACCCTTTCATTCATGTGGCGAATTGAGAAGATCCTAAATTAAGAAAGATTCATATCGTCGACTAAATTGTCAAACCTTGTAACCCCATTTGATCCAATTTTATAGGAGGCAAGAAACTTTACCTCAAAAAAATTTGTATGATTTTGTTTTTTGTATGTATAGATACAAAAGAGAAATAGAAAAAATATTTTTTAAAGGAAATTAAAAAGACCAAAAAGAAGACACATTTTATTGACAGGTGCATTCGGATATTTATAATAAAAGGGCATCAAAATCTCATTTTAAAAGTATGGTGTTACAAAGTTTGATACTCTAGCCAACGAATCGATACTGTGATATTAACTTATAAATTAAAGTAAGAAAAAAAATCTAAAATTTTACATGAATAATTTAATTGTACACAATTATTAGCTAATAATATGGTATAATTATCAGTTAATGGTACGATGAATATCTTTATATAATAAAAACAAAGAATGATAAAATCATTCTACTAAAATGTGAATAGAATTTGTTTGAATAGTATTTGAATTCGAATTTGTCAAGTAGAGTGCTACAGCGAAGATTCAGTCATTTCTTATTTATAATTCTATTTTCATTTTTCTAAATTC
>DWMZ01006210.1:0-10443 GCA_018249855.1 Eueides tales michaeli | reverse complement strand
AGGGAACTTGGGAACCTAATGTTAACACACTACATTCTTCTTCCGTTCCTCACTTTCCGCCGAATTTGAAGCAATGCGTATTGAGTCGCTGAACTCAAGCGATTGCCAGAGTGAAGAAATGAAACATTAAATATATAAATTGAAAATATTAAATATTTCACTTCTCGAGTCGGGATCAAACCCACAACCTGTCGGTTACAGTCACACGCTTGTGCCACTGCGCCACGACAGGCTTCAACGGGAACTATCTTAATGGGAACGGAGTAGCTTAGGACTAGGTTCCCACTACCTAATATGCTATATGCGGGATACAGCGTGAAGCTAAAAAAACAAAATATCGACGTGTAATACAACAGTGTCCGTTGTGGTAATATGTAATAGTGCTTATGAATTAAAGTGGCTTTTGGTGTGGTAGGAACGAGTCGAAGTTTCGAAGTCGAATATTTTTTTAGTATCATATATTTATTTCATCCAAATGTGAGTCATTGCTATCTATGCATTTTAGTCATCTCATTGGTAGTTCATTGATTCTTTTACTAAAAATAACATTCGGATGAGAATTAATAAAATCTGTGAAGGCGGTTTAAATTGTCTCATTGGACTTAATATTGTTTCCTTGTAAGAAGTTATCCAAATTTCTAAGAGAGTAATAAATCTGTTGCAGCAAGGCCCCGGGAGTACGGGATGTGATCTTGGACATTCCGATTGAAGCTCTTATATTATAATTTGGCCATCTATAATGTGGTGTGTGTCATTGTCTTAGAGAAGCCATTTCCAAGGGCAATCGACCAGCCTGGGTTGTTTATCAGCTAGCTTTTCTATTGACAGGCCATATTTGAGAAACTGTAACGAACGCCGTCGGCACCAGTCTACTAAATGTTTATAAGTAATTTTTTAGGTAAATTTTCGCTTGGGTCAGGATTTAGCTGGCTTACAAGCGTCCAGTCATTGAGCCGATAAGCGCATCTAAATGATTGATTCAATTTACAAACCCTTCATTAATGTGTCTCCGGAAGGCATACTGCATTGTTATGAAGAAGCAGTGTATACCTAGCCATAGACACGTTATTGTATGCATAGATTATAGAGTAAATAGTTGCAATTTACACCTACGATGGTATCTGTTTCTATACCAGCAAATGATGTGGCAAACGAACACATTTTCGAAATCATAGCGTTGTACTTTCGCCAATAGCGGTTTTATTTTAGTATAACAAGGTTTTTAGTGTTCAGTAGTAAACTGTAGGAACAAGTTTATTAATTAATCGTCGTAATCTATTGGTGCGTCGTCGTTATTTTCGCGACGAATTTTACATCTAGTGAAAATGTCGGTGAGCCCCCTGGAGCCCCAGAGACTTCAGGAACCTGTCGTTTGGCTACATCGAGATCACTGTCGGTCGAGAGGGACTACAATCTATCAGGTAACGGTTGATCCTCAGATCGATGCGTTATATAACAAAGTCAGTTTCTTTACTTATTATTTAATGCACCAGCAATGTGCTCTAATTGCATTATATGATATAAATGGAACATATGAATATTATTGAAGTATCTCCTAGAGAAAATAATAATTTGTTATCGAATCCAATTCAACAAATTACCATACCATTTAAATTGCCCACTTGGTCCCATATCCGTTATTTTAAAGTGTTGACAGACATGCTTGCTTTCCCGGGTGTTTGGTAGCGTAAAAGTTAACGACAGGATGTGTTGTTTAAACAAGGGTAAAGTGGTGGCTAAAAAGGCTTTTTTTAGGCTCCACACAGGAGGTTCTAGCCACTACAACATGACAACAGACAGACAGAAATTAGTACAATCTCGTTTACAGGATATAATTAACTGGGCTCATTCTAGTCCGTAAGAAGTAAACTCAAAATATTCAGATAAAGCTGACCGACACTTTCGATAATTTATCTCGGTCATATACATCCCTTTATACGTACGAATTTTCTTTAACGCGCCACACTTGCAACCACACGCGCAACGCACCTGTAGCTTCCCTGTTACACGGGGCCGTGGGCGACGGTGACCCGTACGCTCGTTTCCATAAAAGAAAATATCAGGGCAGTTTTAAATGTGTTCTAAACTCAAAGTGCTCAGACCAAGCTTATCTCTTATTTCTCTTGGAGGCCTCATTTTTGGCTATTACTCTCACAATCACAATAAATCAATAGTTCTAAAAGACATAACATTTTTCCTTTCGAAATAAAGAGAAAAGAAATTTGCTATCCAGCACGTTTCAGCGGGAGTAGTATATTAGCCTTAATAGCCATTGGCGAGCGTTGGATGCGAACAATTATATAGCTTTGGCATTATAAATTTTCATGTACCTCTAATCAAGCTCTAATAAAAAGAAAGTCTCCAGACAGTATTCAATGAACTTTTCCCCTGCAGTGTCTTAAATAATAAAAGAGCTTTTAATCAAGGCTTTCTGCAAATTGTATCTGAAATATAAGTCTCATTTCAAGAGCTTTTTTACGGAAGAAAAGCGATGGCTCAATGCATTTGATTAACTTAGCTTTACAATGTATCTTTCGCATGGCGGGGTGAGTGGAAGTCTTGGTGTAGAGACACTCCGTGCCGTTTCCCGCTTTCCGCCGAATTTAGCACATTGCGTGTTGAATAATTGAGCGATTCTGGATTTTCGCAAAAAAAAAATGATAAGCATTTCCAACCGATATCATATGCCACTGTTCTAGATTTTCTGCAACCACGAGGCTGTACGATAAACCTTGACACTTTGTCGGCATATTTCCACCTGGCATGTGTAAGATCTCAAGGAATTTTTCTGAGAATCTGTTATCAGCTCCTGCTATACGAAATAACAGGTACGAAATAACATTTGGCCTAGCTTTAACGCTGTACCCTCTTATTTATTCTGTAATATGCTGGGTCGCGGAGACTTTGCGTGCAAAGGGTTGTCGAGTTCTAGTGTATCTAGATGACTTCCTTCTGGTCAATCATGACCAGTCAAAGTTATGCCTGCAAGCTTCGGAAGCTTTTAGGAAGAAATTGCCAGTCCCGGGTGACGCGGCGCAAGAGATGATGTGTTGGTGCGGAGCCACTCGTCACAGTTTGCCCATTCACAACAAACCTGCTACTGTACTGTATATACTGTATGTAAAACTGATATATTATTAAGGCGGCTAAGTAATATAACGCAGCAGTCGACGCGAGTTTGCCGGTTTGTTTCATTCAATTTGTAAAGTACCCTTTCAATTTTTTTAATCCTCCCAATTTGCTTCAAGTAGATTAAAACAGTTTTATCACTATACCGTAACTTGCAGCTAACTCGGACATGTTTTCCATTAGATCCGATCCCACATTAGCCTTCAATTCTTCATTATCAACTTCGATCTCCGATCCGAGAACGAAAACGTTGAAACCAAAACACAAACACAGTAGTGTTATGTTTTACGACGCGACCGCCATACACATCGTTAACCCTTCCAGCCTCATTATTAACTTGGGTTTATATATTAGATTATATAACGATTGCAAATACCCGTCGGGCATTTGAGACATTTTGTATTTTCTGGCAGTACTCAACGCCGTGTTTTGACTTGGTTCCAACAAACAATGAGTTATAAATAATAAAATTGATGCTACATCGGTAATACAAATTGTATGGAACTAACAAACGTACGTTCATCGTTAATTGTTACCATTGCGCATAGTTACGTAAATTCTTGCCTGTATGGTAAACATAACCGTAACAATCACATTAATATGAATTTTGATGCTCTATCTAGAGCAGATTGTTGGTCGTGAAGTTTTCGAAATGGGCATTTTTGCTTCGGTATTTATACCTAGGATTGTCACTTGATTATTTTATATATAGTATATAAGTAGTTTCACGCTGTATTCTGCACCTGACAGGATAGGCTGAGAGAACTTGGGAACCTAGTGTAAAGACACTCCTTTCCATTCTCCACTATCTGCCGAATTTAAGGTGTTGCGTGCTTAGTAGCGGAACTTAACGTCGCGTTTAGCGTGTTAGCTGAGATAACAATTGAAAATACAAATTGGATGGCATGAATACGCCCTACATTTTAAACCTGCACTTTATAAGGCTACAATTTTATTAATAATTTTTTTTCTTGATTTTTTGTCTGGAAATGGTGTAGAGTGAAAAATAGAGTTTCATGACTTAGGTATAGAGTATTTGTTTCTAGCTTCACGCTGTATTCCACAAGTGGCAGAGTAAACTGAGGGAACCTTATATTAAGATTTTGTTCCCCAAAACGAAATTTCACGTAATTTTCAAGACATTGTGGGTAAAGTGGTGGAACTAAAAGAAAAATGAATGCTTCAGAGATGTTGTCTCTTAGTAGAATATGCAGACTCAGTATAGCTAATCCAATTCACAATCAAGTAAATTAGTTGTACGCTGTGTTCCATGGATATGGCAGGATAGTCAGAGGGAACTTGGGTAACTAGTATTAAAACACTCCGCTCTGTTCCCTACTTTCTGTCAAATTTACATGGCGTGTTGTGCGCTTTGCCTTGTAACCATAATGAATAGAAAAAAACATTAAATATTTAAATTGAAAATATTAAATATTTCCTTTCCTCGAGTGGGGATCGAACAAGTCGTTTACAGTCTCACGCTTGTGCCCTTGCGCCACGGCAGGCCTCCAATTAATTAGCAAACGCTTTAGGTTAACTTCTATGTTTGGTTAAGCATTACGCAGGCGTTTTGTGTGCTTACAAAATCTGTTTTTGTTGTTTTACTACTATATTATGGTGATTTATTTATTACGGATTTTAGGCCTTTGATTATTATTATAGGGTACAGGTACGGTTTTCTATACCGCTATACACGTATATTGTATAAAATTAATTATTTGAATTATGTATGTCCAATAAAAAACCTGACCTGACCTTGACCTTATAACTTCCTACAAGGAACTTATTCATATATTAATATAATAAGACTCAAAAATAACTTCTTTCATTACTGTTATTTTCATTCTTCTTTTTCTTTCGCATAGAATAAAAAAATATTACAACTGTCGTATTTATCATTTAAAAATTTTGATCATAATAAATCCATCTATAGAATAGCAAATAGTTTCATACATTCCTTTGACACTGCTGAAGTCCAATATTAAATTCCTTATTCACGGAAACGATGGATTCCGTGATTGAGTGACATCATTTTGACAAAAAACAAACACAACAAAATGAACATGAAAAAGTTTTATCTTTGATGCCTGTCGTAGCGCAAGGGCACAAGCGGGCGACTGTAAGCGCTACAAGTATTAGATTCGATTCCTACTCGAGGAAATTAGGTATTACAGGATGTCATTGTGAGAATGAAGAAAAACATATTTAATACTTATTTTTTTACTCTACCGACGCCAAAGTCAGGAAATGCAGTGCCATCCGCATTAAATTTTCTCATTCAATATACAATATCTGAATTCAACAAAAAATATTAACGGTAGTGTTTTGATGGTACCTAGGTGTCGTAACACTGGATTCTCAGGTTCCGTCTGTTTTTATGCAGGTGCTATAAAGCTAAAGTAAATTTTATTATGAGTTATTGGATTAGAAGTTATATTTAAATTTACGAACAGAAATATTATTTGCTATTCAAGCAGAAGCATATCTGTAGGGAGATTTTTACAAATTTCCGCTACCCAAATACAATCGTTGGAATCGTTTGGCAAGAGAGAATGCTATTTATTAAATATTTATACTAGTTTAAAAGTGTTATTCTACATTTAATTATACTTATTTTATAAACATATAAAAAAAATTGGAACGCAGCAGGATTTGAACCCACACTTCTTGGAAATCGTTCAAACCGCTAACTACATAAATAGGTTGTTACGAGTATATAGAAAATATTAAATTTAAAAGTTTAAAAACATTATTTTTAAATTTAGTAATTTCTTTCTTAATGTCGAATAACACTTTGAAAATACTAAAAATAAGTGTATAGAAATTTCGACGTAGCTTTACGTCGTAGTATGAGAACATATGGCTTAGTTGGACAGAGCGCTTGGACGGTTTCCAAGAGGCGCGAGTTCAAATTTTTATACCTTTTTGAATCTAGTAAGTTATATAAATGTACAACATTTCTGTAAATGTTTTTTATTGAATCTAAGCGATGCAGATAAGTGAATAAATAATCATATAAAAAACCGAAGACGAAAGCGAAGCGAGAGCAGTCCTCTAGTCTTATAAAAAGAAAAAATCTTGTTATATTTTTAAATGTAATTTGAAACATTTAAATCTAAATAAGATGTCGTGAACAGTTAGTGGAAAGGAATTCCGAAATAATTAATATACAAAATGCCGTCACAACCGCAGTCCTTAACGCTATTTTTATTACTTTTGCTCTACATTTAATATTTATATTTATTTATTTTTCAGCTTCTCTTTTTACCAGATTCGGTATAGGGAAGCTGGGAACCTAGTGTTAAGGCACTTCCGTCTTCAGTAGCGAAACTCTACGCCACGTTTTTCTTGTTACTAACGCGATAATTTGAAAATATTAAATATTTCATTTTACTGAGAGAGAATCAAACCCAAAACCTGTTTCCCTCCGAATTTGGAGATGGATGGGAAGAGACGTTTCTTAGGATGAGTATAAACTATTCTTGTGAATATTTTTTTCTTATATACTTGGTGTTTACCTAAAATTTTGACATGTAGTAAACTAAATAGAGAACCAAGAGTCTTCATACTAGATCTTTCAAGTCTACTTAGCTGTACGTATATATTTTAGGACCTAGCAAAAATATATTTAACAGAAATATGCTTTATCTAGGTAAATGATAACATAAGCTTTCTCTACATCCCCCTATTTCATTGGACGAATTTCCGTAAATATCAAGATACTGCAAAATTAAACCTCAATAACATTATTTGCTTGTGATTGACAAAGGTCAAGTAAAACGGAATTAATTATGTAAGAAAAAAATAATTTACAATAATAAGGAAAATACTTAGATGCGATATAATAAAAATTAAAATTAATACTTATTTTAGTAAAGTACGTATAGTATTTAATCTGATTTTCTTAAAATATATATTGGTGAAAACTATCGTGATGAACAAAGATTTCGACTTAAAAAAAAACGTACTCAAATGTTTTCATTAATTTAGAAGCTACGGTGCAATAGAAAAACAGATAGGACAAATTTAAAACGCCCCATTTTTACGTTGATTAGCAATTCTAGACGTATATAAAGTCCGGTGATTTACGCGTAGTGATGCTTTATTACTAAATATAAATTTAAAGTCTGTCGTAGCACAGGGCCACAAGCGCGACATGCGACAGATTGTGAGTTCGATCCCCGCTCGAGTAAGAGGAATGTCTCATATTTTAAAATAAAATATTTAATGTTCATAAAATATTTAATGCTCTAATTTCATCGCTCTTTTAACAAGGCAACATGCCGTGTTAACATCCGCCACTTAATGCACCAAATTCGACAAATTGTGGGTAACGGAATGTCTTAGTACTTGGTTTCAAAGTTCCTTCTGCCTACCCTGCCATTTGTTGGATACAGCGTGAAACTGAAAAAAAAATCGCTCTCCCAACTGATAACTAAACCCACAGCAGTCTCGTTTACAGTCAATCTCTACAAAAAATCTTGTACGCAAATTTAAAAAGTTCTTTATATAACTTCATTCTAATTCTGTTTACAAAATGAAAACATAATGTAAAATGAGATGTCACAGAATAAGCAAGTCTTGTAAACAACGCTACGGCGAGACTTACATTAATTAAACATTTGAATTTTAAGCATTTTATACATATTTGTTAATAAAGTGGCATTGTATCATTAACTTTACTTGGAAATTCTGTTTATTTGTTTTTCTTAATATGGTTTTAGAATATACATTATAAGGGCATATAAAATAAATATGGTAATATATTTTTATACAATATAAATTTACAGTTTTATTATAGAATTAATATTGGGGTCTTAGTAAAAAATCACTCTGTTTTCTCCTTATTTGTAGATTTATATACTTGACGGAATAGAAATGGAACCCATCATCTTTCTTTCAGTTTCCTAATTTTAATATACTTGGGATACCTGCTCCCTATGCACTGTTTAATTTTCACGACATTGCTGTGTGGTTAATCTCAACGTTGCGCTTTGTCTAGTTACCAGAGAAGCATTTGAAAATGTGTGTAGGTTTATTATATAGTAAGGAAAAGTGCGTCATTGCGTTCTCGCCAATCAACACGTGATGCCTCAAATTTGGTCGAAATTGGGGACCTATCCTGCGAAAATCCTGAGAAAATATATACATAATAGTAGTAAGTAAGTATATACATACTTAAATATTTGTAAGATATAACATATTAACCACCTTGGTTTGGTAGACACGCTTAATAAATTTGGCACGGGTGTCTGGCACTGAGCGTGACTTCAAATAATTTACGTGACGGTTTAACGTAAAAAACGCAATATAAATTACATGGCTAAGTCTGCAAAATGCAGCTTAGTGTTTTAATACTGGTGGACACTTGGAATATCTATATATACAGAGTAGTAGATCATCTCCAACTATTTTACCTTATAAACGATACCCTTATTTTGGCCGTTATAAAACAATATATATAGTTAAGGTATTTAAAATATCTCTTATGTCAATTTCTTTCGCCTACAGGTATTTTTCTATTCTATGATATAAGCCTCATTTAATTATGTAGTGCCAAGTAACCAAAATGTTGTTGTTTTGGTGAAGTAACGTGTAATATTATTCTAGATTTTTTATTTTAAGTTCACATGGCAGGGTAGTCAGAATGAACTTAGCATGGCAGGGAACAGAAGGAACTGGAAAATTTAATCTTTAGACTCTTTACTGTTTCCTAATTTCCTTGGTATTTGAGGCAATTTGTGACAGAGCGAAGAAATTAAAATATTAAAGTAGTTTGAGGCCTGTCGTGGCGCAGCGGCAGAAGTGTGTGGCTGTAACCGACAGGTTCTGGGTTTACGGGTTCCCTCTGCCTACCCTGTCTTATGCGGGCAGCGTGAAACTAAAAAAAAAGTAGTTAATTTGCTCGAGTGACAATCGCCTCGAAATCGCAACACGAGCACTATATATGAGCAAATCTAGTGCTCTAATCTAGAGCACTAGATTTGCTCATAATAAAGATTTCTGATTCTTTCAATTACTTCCTTACGTTTCACACACCAAAGTAGGTATTGTATTATATAAATAATTAATCTTCTCCACCACACTTGGTTAGTGAAATAGATTAAATTCAAACAGAAATGATTTTGGTGTTAAAGTTGGTGAAGTTGCAAAGATAAGCTTGCTTTTAAATTTGCTGATTTCAATGGGACTGTTCCGTTTCTGCCTTGTATGCCCCGGTAGTAAAGTAACGTAAATATAAAATATTTTGTATTTTTTCAGTAGAACTGAAAAAAAAATGGCTGACTGGTAATGGGTAATTCCGTGAAAAAAAAAAGTATCCTAAATAAACATTTTCCAGACACACACCTAAAAATATGACAGCACCCAAAAAACGTAAGCAGATAAAATTTATCTTAAGTCGAATATTCTATAAAATTATGGAAAAATACAGTAAAATCCTCACTGAAATAACAAAGTTGAATATAATTCAGCCAAAAAGTGAAATAACCGAGTGGAAAATTGCAAGTTTAAATGGTATTTATGTCCACAATGACTCTCGACTCACTGTTATCGCACCAACTTTTAAAGTTACTTGTGAAATTGAACCGATAGTTTTACTGAATGAAGCGGTTAAATATTTAACTCCTGGTTAAATTTTAACTATTATACTAGGGTATTTTAAGTAATATTTTGTATGGTATGGATGTGGTAAATGAATTAAGAGTTGATTTTTGTAATTATCATTTAAAGTTAATAAAAAAAAGCTCAATTGTGATGCGAAGTGGCGTACCGAAGATAAATGATGAAAAAACTGCAAAATTACATACTGCGATAATTTTACTGAATGTTTTTATGATACTTAACTTTTTCAATTTTATCGTTATTAGCGATCCCCCGCGGCTTCACCCGCTTGACCTACACAATTTTATTAATAATAAAGTAGTAATTTTGTCCAAAATATTTTAAATTGAGTTAACTTTTTTATTTATCAACCGATTTAAAGAAAAACAAACACTAAATGTTGAAAGAATATTACCAAAATATAAACGGGTAAACTACATTTGAATCTGGTTTGCCGTTTCTGAGATAAGCACAAGATAACTCAGACCAACAGACACGAAAAATAAAAATTATTATTTTGAGTCCTATAACATTTTTTTTAATATGTCTTCTATGTAAAGACAGTGATCAGTTACAGATTTATTATAAAATAAAAGTGTAATATATATATATATATATATATATATATATATATATATATATATATATATATATATATATATATATATATATATATATATATATATATATATATATATATATATATATATA
>DWMZ01006209.1:0-10443 GCA_018249855.1 Eueides tales michaeli | reverse complement strand
GAAGGTATACGCAAACTAATTCCTTTTTTTTCATGGAAAAGACACGGCAAACGAGCGTATGGGTCACCTCATGATAAGTGATCGCCGCCACCCACGGCCCCGTGTAACACCATATAAGCTACAGGAGTGTTACCGGTCTATAAGGTGGATGGGCACCGGCGCCCGGCATTACCCAATGTGAAACATGTGAAACGCAGTGGCCAAAACCACTACTTAACGCCGATTTTAAGCGAACGGGGGTGGTCAAAATCGGGTCGAGTCTGCCCATGCGTGATGCCATTACTGACAACGTGACTCTCCCACACGTACTTTAGTCGCGTCTTACGACACCATCAGTACCAGGGTGATCCTATTCTAAGCCGAAATCACACGGCAGTCGGGAATTAAAATGAAAATAAGTAGTCACAAGAGTGCTACTGCAAACGTGACAGTTTATGGGGGTTCGATCACCACTTTAGGATATTAAATATTTAATATTTTCATTCTTCACTGTGGTAACAGGTCGAAGGGCGGCATGGTGTTTCGCTGCTCAAAACGCAATGTCTCAAATTCGTGGGAAAGTTGGAAACGGAGATATCTAAATGAGAACTGAGTTCCCAAGTTCGTTCAAGCTATTCAGCCTTGAGCGGGATGCAGCGTGAAGATGATAGAATAAAGATAAGAAATTAAATATCTTCCATAATTTATAAAACAATATCTAACGTATAATTGAGTATTGTGATATATACAATTTACATCTAAGCGTTTTAGTGACACGCGGATGCATTCAGCTTTGGTGTAATCTCCTTAGTTAAATTAATTTGGTTCCTGAGCTTGAAATTTACTTATTATATGCTGGAGAAATTAATTACGTATAAGCTTAATATGATTGTACACACGTATGTATTTAATGCAGTGTAAAAGCCAGTTGTAGCGCTCGAGTACAAACATACGACAAATTATGGGTTGTTCACTCGAGGAAATAAAATATTTTATATTTCATCGCTCTAGTATCGAGGTAAAGCGCGGTGTTTAATTCTGCTGTCTAACACAAAACGCCTCAAAATCGGTAGAAAATAGGGTACAGAATCTTATTAATGGGAAAGGAGTGTCGTAACACTTTGTTCTCAAGTTCCCTCTGTCTAATCTACGAATTGTGGGATATAGTGTAAAACTAAGAAAAAAAGGCCAATTAAGACACTCCTTTCTGTACCCCACTTTCCACTGAATTTGAGGCATTGCGTGTTAAGTGGCGGAGCTAAACGCCACGCTTTGCCTTGTTACCAGAGTGTTATTCTAGTAAATTAAAATATTAAATATTGTATATGATAAAAGGATCTCGAACTATAATTTATAAAAGCACTTTATTTAAATAACTATAATAGTACAACTTTCATTAGATTATGGTGTCGACCTCATATCAAACTACATTAGCACCACTATTGTTAGATTTACATCCAACTAAATCGAGTTCGTCACAAACTTTGACGTTAGCCGACTTTGTGGAATACTAAACTATATTTTCATTGGTATAAGGACTATACTTCCGTGTACATGTCTCATTGTTAGTGGTAATACGATGTACTTTACTACAGCTGTTAACGTTATATACTAAATAGATATTTGGTAGAAATCGATATGCTTTCATATTATTTTCTAAGAGACACGAAATTCACGTTATGTATATTAGTATTTTGGGGACTGTCGTGTCCCAAGAAGACAATTGTGCGACAATAAATACCACAGGGGCTAAAACGCGATGTGGTTTCGATCCCCGCTCGAAGTAATATTAACATTTTTAGTTTCCCTGTTTTAGTATTGATAAAAAGCGCAACGTTCAAGTTCAACACTTGACACGCAATGGCATGCAATTAGAGCGGAGTGTCTGAACATTAGGTTCCCAGGTTCCTTCTACTTCTAACCTATGATAGTACAATGTATATTTACATCACCATATTTATCAAAAGAGAAATTTAATAAAAATACAAATATCTAAAATATGCTCCGTTATGAGATTACACAATATAAACAGTGTTTTTATCGTTTAAATATTCCATTACGCGGGCTCCGCTAATTTAATTTCGTGTTTAAGTTACGACCGCACATTAATTTTGTCGGCTAAGTTACAGCCAGTACTCCCACAACTATAAGTTGCTTATGTTTTAGTAAAACAACGCTTTTATAGCTCAGTGTCGATTTATTGATTCAAAACCACGATTGTGGATTCGAAGTCGTTTCGAGAGAATTTTTGTTTTAAAGCTGAGTGCTTTTTAGTTTCTGATAAAATATCGTGCAGGCAAAAAGTAAATTATTTTCCAAAAATATATGTGAAGTTGTATTTAAACTGTTTTTGAAGTGTTAATCCACACTAAGGAAAAAATACAAATTCAGAATTCTCTAAGAAACGATCCAACGTTCAAATATGATTCCTTATTTAATTTCTGTTTTTGTTTTAAGGAAAGTATTTGGATTATTAGTAAAAAATATATAGCAAGATTTTATCGGAAACCGCGTCTCTTGAAAAAAATTTAAGATATTAATTATGAGTAACATTTCAATAAATAATACTTTCGAGGCTGTCGCGGCACATCGTCTCACTGACACTTTCTGAAGAAAGTGCTATAATTTTATTTTAATTTGTTTCCTCACTTTTGTAACAGAATAATGTGCGGCGTTGTGTTCTGGTTGATAACACGTAATTCATAAAATGGACAGATAGTAGGGAATAGGGTGTCTAAACACAAGGTTCCTTCTGCCTACTTTGCTATATGCGGAACACAGCGTGAACTAATTTGGAAAAATTATAATTGTAATATTATAAATGTGAAAGTTTTTGTTGCCACTTTCACTCTAAAACTACTCAATGGATTTTGATAAAACCTTACAACAATTAATATTTCTTATAATAATAATAATAATAATATGGATTTACATTCAATCCTTAATATTGCCCATCTTTATCTTGAGAGAGTATAGATAAATTAAATTATTGGCTTATTTGTAGGATCACTGATTTTTTTTTTTTAAAACTTCTAAAGATTTACATGCCCGTAGACGCTTGCATCTACCAAAGTTGCGTGCTGTCCTCTGCGGTGTTTCTTATTATTATCATTATCAACAAATAAATTACGTGTGAGAGAATCATAACATTCATTGCTTTACATACATAGTATAGTGGAAGCTGCATCGCACCATATCGCGGATCTTCTCGAGAAAACGTCGACCAGTACCAAAATAAGTTTGTTTTTTTCTTGAGTTAATTTTTGGAATGTGTCTTCACTGATATATGGGGTCTATTTATCATTTATAGGGTAAAACCTTGATTCAGGCCCCAGAAGACACAAATTTGAGTGTTAATCATTAAGAATTCTCCGTTAGATGCAGTCAGGTTTTGAAAACGCTCCTCTTCTGAAGATTTCAAGTGATTGCCAGTATCGAAATCATCTGGATAGCAAGACTAAGTTAGCCTCAAAAAATCTGTGAATCATCAGTAAAGCGAAACAGTACTTCCCACCAAAATACTAATCGGTCCTGTATAAGGCACAGGATCAAAAGGAAGGCAGGCAGGCAGGAAGGCATCTATTTTTGGATAGCATATAGCGTAAAGCCACAGGAATCGTTGGAGACCCATTAGTCTGCCTAGATTTGAGCAGGGACGTTCTTCTTACAAAAGAAAACTTTCAAATTTTCTTTTGTATTAATCATAGGGAGTGTTTTGGAAAACTGTTCGACCTGAGAGATGCTGCCAATTATTGCCTGGCGTTCTGTAAACTCGTTTGGCTTGTCTTTTCCTTAAAAAAATATTAATATAATAATTTTAGAACATATTTAAGAATATTAAAACATTAATAAAAATTTTTATTGGTCTTCAACCATGTGCACTCAATTATACGTTAGCTAGCGATAACTTTGACCTATATAAATATTTAGGTAAGATTTTTTTATATTTTATTCCTAATATTAATATACATAATATTAATGATAATATAAATAATAATATTAATATATATCGTAAAGATTTTTCTTATAAAATTAAAATAAAATTTTACATACATTTTTAAATAAGAAAAGCTTAATTCGCCGTGTTATTTCAAAGACGAGGTAAAAGAGAAAATAAATGAAAACGCATTTTTGTGGGTTCAATTCAAAAAAATAAAGTGATGTATCGAAAACAGGGCAGAACATTCTTTGTTTCTTTGCCAATGAAGCAGTCAAAAATGTAATTATACTATTGAGACCTGTATGTTCCCACTTTCCGCTGAACTGAGGCATTACGTCCTTAGTGGCAAAATTCAACGCCACGTATTACCTCGTCACCAGAGCCAGTTAATAAAAATATTAAATACTTCATTTTCTAGAGTGAAAATCAAATTTAAAAATTACATAAAACTTAAAAAAAAAACATATACAGCAAATACTATCTCGCATGGTTCCGCACGGCCTTTCATTATACGTATTAAAAAAAATCAACAAACAAACTTATATGTAATACTATAAAGTATTATTATTATTAAGAAAAAAGCTCAGCTTCCAGAGCAAAGACATAATACAACTATACAACATTAGGATGAATCCCTAATTAAAGAACACTCGGTACTCTCGTTAATCCATCACGTGCTGAGAAAACTTTCGTACGTAGATTACCTTCTTGTTATCAAAGCTTATTTTGTGAGCTTTGCTGTTGGACGTGTTCTATTAAGAACATTTTTTTTAGCTCTTAGGTCTGGTTAGGTATTGTTTTTTTAGGATATTCCAAGAAAATATGGGAACCTTGTGTTAAAAAAATTTCATTTAGTTACTTTCGCTCGACAATTTTCCTAGAAATGACAATTTCTATTAAAATAACAATGTTTTTGTGTTATATGTAAACGAGTCACTAATTTTTAGAACAAAATTTTGTTAGGAGTAGTAATAAATCTACAATCATCTACGACCATCGTGTTTAATTAGACAACTAAGCCTCTGTATTCTTTTTTTTTTTTATCAAAGACACGGCAAACGAGCGTATGGGTCACCTGATGGTAAGTGATCACCACCGCCCACGGCCCCGTGTAACATCAAAACAGTTACAGAAGCGTTGCCAGTCTTTAGATGGATGGGCACCGGGGCCCGGCATTACCCAATGCGAAACGCAGTGGCCGAAGCCACTACTTACGGGGGTGGTAATAATCCGGTTGAGTCTACCCAAACGTGTTGCCATTGCTGACAACGTGACTCTCCCATATGTACTTTAGTCGCCTCTTACAACACCACCAGTACCAGGGTGATCCTATTCTAAGCCGGAATCACACGGCAAACTCTTAACCTTAATGTTTACCTCTATACTGTATTTCTTAGACAAAATTTTACTGATTTTTGCGTAATTTTTTACAATATAACGCAAATATTATCATACTAATCGTTGTTGTTGCTTAGCCTCTATGTTTTATCTTTTATTATTGCTTACTACGTTACATCCTGTTTAGACGTATCTTATACTAGTATATCCATAATCACGTTGGTTGTGGGTTCAGTTCCTACTTAAGGAAATTATCATTGATTCATATTTTGTAATTTTCATCCGATATTTTTCGATTAAAAAAAGAGAAAGCTGTCTGTCTATGTTTCTCTTTGTGGCACCGTAGTCCTTGAATAGATGAATCTATTTGAATTTGATTTCGCCTAATTGAGTGATCACCGCCGCCCACGGACACGTGTAACATCAGTGGAGCACCAGACTCCTGGTGATAACAATTGGCTCTTTTAGTCTTTAAATTGAAATAAAGAAAGCAAGAAAATCTTTGTTTATTGCCCGACGTTTCGTTTTTTTTTTATTTTTTTTTCGTTTCGTTTCGTTTGTTTTTTTTAGAAGGCGCTGGAACATTTTATCTGCCAAGGGCAGTTTTAGCTGAATTAGAAAGATAAAAGAATATGGCACTTGCAGTGGCATCTTCAGGTATATCTACCACATTAAAATCGTAATTGATTTGGACATAACATAAGCACTAGCATGTTCTGTTACACGAAATTATGACAAAGCAAAATCGCTGCCTTACCGTATGCCTTATCGTATTGGTAGGCTTACCAATTCTCATTAAGAGGCCATTGATAGAACGTGATGAACGCGAGACATACGTCTAAATGACAGGCTAATGGACAATATAACACTTTTATCTCAGGTAGTTTCATACAAATTCTGCCTACTTTAAATCGAGGACCAGGGCCAATAAAATCAATTGTTGCACCACAACAAAGGTGAAGTAGATGTCTATTGAATAGACTGTACATCTTTTTTTATTATTTTTAAAGTGTTATTCCACACTTTGGAAAGAAAAGACTGTACGTCTTTATAATTTATATAAGTCCATTCAGAAAGTACCACTATAGTAACACTTTAGGAAAATATGGATTAATATACATGATTAATTAATTAATTTAACGCTAATCTGATTGCAAACCAATCAAATCAATCTTTAAATTTTACAGTAAGAGTTATGTCATCATAGTAAAACTCTATTACAAAAACTACGGTAATAAATAACATAAAAATAATATACAGAGTGGGCCAGACAGGCGTGCGAATTTCTACGCAGATAGTGGGGATAGGTAGCTTGGTTCTTGGAAATTTAGTCGCCATTGAGCGTTTCACAGCAGCGTGAGCAGCGTGCGCTTTATGTAAAGACTTATTACAAAAAGATCTTAAATTTCACCCGTATAAACTTCATTAGTCCAGAAAAGGAAAGCTTCGCTGTTCGGTTCTCGTCGAACACAGACGTGTGTAAGCTCAACGTATTGTCAACCGGTTTCTACGATCAAGTGCATAGACCAACTATATCTCAGAGACCACCGATACTCATATACTTAACTCTAAATAAAATGAGTAAACAAGAAATATCCGACATGAAAATGGAGGGGGACACATTAAAAAGTACTACTTATAGAAGAAAAAATGCAACACTGGGAGAAGTTAATAATAACTTAAAAACCTTTAAAGAAGACATTTAACAAATTTTAACAGATTTGAAATCAGAAATTACCGGAACACTATTTTCCGAAATAAAATTAATAAAACAAGATATTGGTGAATTAAAACAACATAATAAAGATTCCATGAAAACTTTTGAATTTCTACACGACGACAAGAAGATTTAAAGAAAAAAAAATTAACACTAGAAAAGGACAATGAGAACTTAGCCAGAACAGTAGAAGAAATGAACAAACAGCTGAATAAACTTCAAACAGAAACGAGACGTAATTCTCTTGAAATTCGAAATGTTCCAAGAACCGAAAACGAAAACTTGAAAAAGATTTTCTTCAGTATTTCCAGCGCGCTTAATATTGGTATCACTGAAGATGCCGTCAGAAGCGTCCACCGCCAATCAGGAAAGCACCAGCATATTAAGCCAATAATTGTGGAATTTAGTACCTCATTTACAAAGGAAATATTAATCAAATCCTTTAAATCTTACAATGCGAATAACAAAGGAAATCGCTTGAATACTAATACTATTGGTATGCCTGAATCTAGGTCTCCTATATTTATATCCATTATTCCGATAAAATTAAAAAAATGTTTTTTCTTGCTCGAGAACTTCAGAAAGCTCAAAATTATAAGTTTTGTTGGATATCTAATGGCAGAGTCTTTATTCGGAAATCAGAAGGTGAGCCACACATTTTACAACGAAATGAAAATCATATTAGAGAACTTTTTTCTCTCTTTAGTACATAAAAGATTCTTTCTCGTCTGCCCTAAATATATTAATATATTTTACATCTACCGTTGTTACCGGGTTACAATGTTTTCAATACAAAGCAGAGCCTTAATCAAAATGACGGTGTTGTTGTAATATAAATATCTCCGTTAAAGAACCTGCTTTTCCAGAAGCAAATTGCTTAGTTGTTAAATGCAACTTTAATACTATAAAAAAACAAAACTTTAATACTATAAGCATTATTATTATTATTATTAATAATATTATTTTGACTGGGGATATGAATATATCAATTAACGGATCCAATCTGTCTTCATATGCACAGGATTACTTAAATATTTGTACATCACACGGCCTTCTACCAAGTCATACTTACCCGACCAGGGATAACAACTGCATAGATCATATATTTATTAAAACTAAGTCCAATGCTTATTCAGCTGTCATAAATTCTGCTGTGACCGATCATTATCCTAGCTTTTTGCAATTCCCTACCGAGCACGTAACAAATCGACATTCACATACTATGATTATAAAAAAATTAAGCACGAATTGCGCCTTACAGAATCAGATACTGTCACATATAATAAAAACTCAAATTCTGCCACAGAGATATTAGCAAATAAAATATCGTCAATAATTAAAAGAAATTCTCTTATAAAATGTGTCCCTCATAATAAGCAAACTTTGAAGCCCTGGACGACCCCAGGCCTTCTACGTTGTATTCGTAAACGTGACAGACTTCATAGTAAATCCAGGTACCCCAATAACTTAGCAGCTAAGGCCCATTACAAAAAATACCGTAATATATGCAACAACATACTCAAAAAATTAAAAACATTACATAATAAGGAGCTTTTAAACAAGAATAAAAACGATATGAAAAGTTTGTGGAAATCTGTTAAAACTATTTGCAGCTTAAATAAGCCTAGGATGGATTCTATAGAACTAATAAAAAACAGGATATCTTCACAGATTCCCATCAATAACCTAAATGAGTACTTCTCAAGCTTAGGACAGGAACTAGCAGATAAAATCTTAACGAAGTTGAATTGTTCCGAAGATTATCTGGCTCGTAGCACTACCCTTAAGCTCAATTCCCTAAACTCATTTGTTCTACTCCCTACAGATGAGTACGAGATAAAACGTATAATTTTAGGTCTTAAATCAAACAGTGCTCCAGGTCACGACAACATAACACCAGTAATTCTTAGACAAAACATTGATACTCTTGTAAAGCCAATAACATACATTTGTAACCTATCAATCGAACAAGGAATATGTCCCAGGCACTTCAAACGTGCCGTTGTGCGCCCAATTTATAAAGATGGTGACAGAGATAATGTTTCTAATTATCGGCCGATATCGTTACTACCAGTAATTTCAAAAATATTTGAACATGTTCTTAACGACCGTTTAAAAAGATACTTGGAAAGTAACAAATTGCTTTCGTCAAATCAATTTGGTTTCAGATCAAACAGGTCAACCGAAGATGCATTAAACGAACTAATCAATACCGTTTCACGTGCCTTGGACAATAGCAGAAAGTGTATCGGAGTAATTCTCGATTTAGCCAAGGCATTTGATACTGTTTCTGTCTCCATCCTTCTCACTAAGCTATCCAAGTTGGGAATAAGAGATAACTGTCATAAATTATTTTCTGACTATCTTATAAATAGATCTCAATATGTAAGAATAGGGTATGAAAGTAGCTGCGAAAAACGTGTTTTTTTCAGGATTCCACAGGGAAGTATCCTTGGCCCAACTCTTTTTAGTGTGTACGTAAATGACCTCTGTTCCTTACAAATTCAAAATTGCAAAATAATATGTTATGCTGATGACACTGTGCTCATATTTGAGAGTAGGGACTGGAAGAGTCTTAAAGACACCACTGAATGCGGTCTTAGTATAATTACAAATTGGCTTGATAACAACTTACTAACGCTGAACGCAAACAAAACAAAATACATTGCTTTTAGCGCTAAATCATCGTCACAACCTAATTCATCTTTTCAAATCCAATCACATTACTTTTGTCAAAACATTAACCTACCCAGCTACAATATTTGTGAGTGTCCATACACTCACAAATATTGTAGCTGGGTAGGTTCAATATTTGTGAGAGAGAGTGTTCTGGGTAGGTAATCGAAAAAGTTTCTCAAATTAAATATCTTGGCGTGATTATCGACCAACACCTAAGATGGGGAGCTTACACTGATTTCTTAGCATCTCGAATTAGAACTTTAGCGCGGCTTTTTAAAACTTTACGACACTTAGGTTCTTTTGACTTTATTACTATGATATACAAAGCCCTTTGTGAATCGTTAATAAGATATTCTTGGGGTAGTGCAGGTAAAAACGCCGTCCTTGTGGTGGAAAAAGCCCAACGCATGATTTTGATAATTATAACCTAACCTAACCCCTTATGTACAGTACCTACCACGAAGAAAAGAATTACCCAGAGATTTTCTTCATTTTTAGGCCCGTATATTGCAAACAAAATCAATAAATACCTAAATATCCATAAACTTAACTACTTTAAACCAAAAAAAATAATGAACGAACGGTTCCACGCGCTAGACTATAATGAAATAGAAGATATTATCAAAGTCCCACAGTAAAGAGAAATAGTTATATATTTGAATTACACTATAAATATATATATATATATATATATATATATATATATATATATATATATATATATATATATATATATATATATATATATATATATATATATATATATATATATATATATATATATATATAT
>DWMZ01006208.1:0-10443 GCA_018249855.1 Eueides tales michaeli | reverse complement strand
TACATTATTCCTATTACTTCTTGCCTAATTTCGTTATTGTATATCTACAGTAAATATACTAATAAGAAATCAAATAAATTTTAAATACAAATTTTGATTATTTTTTGATGATAATATACCTGCAAAATACCACTTTTTGGACTTTTTTCTTTTTTTTTATTGTGAGTACACCTTGTAAGCCTGTATACCGCACATAGCACAGTTGGTAGAAGAAACTTGGAAACATAGTTTTATGACACTCCATTCGGTTCCCCACTTTCCACCGAATTTGATTTCTTGTGTGTTGAGTAGCGAAGTTTAACGCCGCAACTACCAAATCAAAGAAATGAAACATTAAATATATATTGAGTTAATATTAAATATTTCATTTCCTCAAACGGGGATTGAACCCATGACCACACGCTGCTGCGCCAAGACAGGCCTTAAGGTATTCTGACTTCGAATTTCATACAGAGTATAGGAAAAAACCTGTCTAAATGTTTGCATTGTCTTAGATGATTGTTTTTTTATCCTATGGGACCGTAGACGGTGTTTGATTCATAATTTAAAAACGCCACGCGATCTCTACTTATAATATCTTGACAGACACACACATAACACAGTGAGTTCTTATGAATATAAATTAAAAAAAAAACTATTATTCTAGTCTTGAAACCAAAATACGAATACTTATTTCATCATCAAATTAATAAGCAATATTCAAAAATAAAGTAAGTTTCGAGTAGATTTATTTTATATTTTATATAAATGGAATGTCATGAACTCAATCAATTTGAATGATTTTCTTTTGGAAAACATAATCAACAGAGACTATCAGTTTGCTTTCAAAGTAAAGGTTTGTCCACAGTTCCATTAATTCATATAAACGTGACTAATCAAACACCGCTAGTGAATACATACTGCAATCAAAAATTCAGCTTTTATTACAATTTTTAGAGAGCCACTTTTTTCCTTTGTAGAGTGCTCAGAGCTTAAAATTGGTAGGACTTTGAAACCCACCGCTCTAGCAAAATTTGATTTGGACAGTCAAAGCTAAATCGTTCTACGACCAGCATAATCTAATAAATAATTCAAAAATGATAAAATCTCTTAAATGTTATATTTTGTTTATTTGATTATGTATATTCTTAATGTAGTTCTGTATTTAATATCTGGTAAAGATAAATCCGAAGTAATTATTTACGCTGGTTTGATACGAGATATTCTTGGTATATTTTTGTGTCGATAATAAATAAAATTACATGCCTGTAATATAAATGCTCTTAAACTATAAATAATTATGATAAATCAATCAAAAATAAATGATGAGTGACGCATGTCGTGGCGCAGGGGCACAAGCGTGCGACTCTAAGCGCGAGTCTGTGGGTTCGATCCCCACTCTAAGAAATAAAACATTAATTATTTTCAATTTAAGTATTTAATGTTTTCATTTCTTTGCCCTGGTAATAAGGCAATGCGCGACGTTGAGATGTGCCGCTCAAAATGTAATGCCACAAATTCGAATGATAGATAGTGAAACCTTGTAGTAACGCATTGAGTTCCGTTATCTTTTTACCATAACGAGAAAATAAAAAAGATATATTTCCTCTAGTGACAATCAAAATTTACAGCCTTTGGACTTACTACGCAAAGCCATAGGATTTGTGCCATAATGGTCTTTTTTTCTAATAATATTTACATTTATTTATACATGTTTTTTCGTTAACAAAGTAGAACGAAAATTTTATTTTATATGCAAATTTCTCCATTCGTATATTCTTATTTGAGACTAGGGTAAAGGCAAAAGTTTTATTTTTACGCTTTGGAAAGCACTGGTCGTCGTCGGGACACTGAAGACTTTCCAACACTCCTTTTCACGAAGCTTAGATATTCATTTTCATGCTCGACTACGTATTTTATCTCGGAAAGTTTCATACTTGCTTTTTTATTACTTTTACTTGATAAACCGATATATTATATACCTAACTTGTTCTATTTGGCGACTTTGGCTAAGAATGTAGAAATTTTGTTTATAGTATATATTATATAATATATAAAATATATATTAGTCAGTTATTTGGCCGAAATAATATAAGATAATGTAATAAATTACATGATTTTCGCGATTATTACACGTTTTAAATTAAACCGGAAACACCATGTACATTTTGTATTATACGCTTTGGGAAAGGTAATGGTCAAACAAAGCAGTAGTTTAAATTCTCATAAAATATTGCGCGTTTAAATTCTCATAAAATATCGTCGCGCAGCAACGCAAGGATGTGACTTACACGGGACGGATTTTGGTTTCGATTCCCACTCGAGGAAATGAAATATTTAATAATTTCAAATTAAGTATGTTCATTTTATCGCAACAATTTTAATTTTATCAATAAGAAGGCAAAGCGCGGGGTTGTGTTCCGCCAGTCGCTCGCAACGTCTCAATTTCACAGAGTGTCTTAACACTAGGTTCCTAAATTCCTTTTGATTTAGTGTGAAGCTGAGAAAAAAAGCAAATTATATTTTTCAACTCAAGTCATCCTCTAAAGAATATTTATAAAAAATTAGCAAATGATTTTATTACTTACATCAACATAAAGAAACAACTTAACTTTAAATTTTATTTCGACTTAACACAAAACCCATGACCCGTATACATAGATCGCCAGCAGCACAATATTTTAACATTTAATTGGCTCTCATTTCACATTTATGATTATGATGAAAAATTATTAAAAATAAAACTCCAGTAAAGGGACATTTTTATTTAATATGGACATGTTCTATACAGTTTTCTGCATATAGAAAAGGAGGCAGGGGAAACCTTCCTTTCCCACATCTTTAACCAATTTTTGAGTCATTACATGTTAATTTATTTTCTTTTACCTAATTACCATTATTATAATTTATTATATTTTACATCCAAATATGTAGTATTTTTATATACGAGTATATTTAATACAAAGACCTATCGTGGCGCAGCGGCATAAGCTTATGACTGTAACCAATAGGTTGTGGGAACCGACATCCCCACTCGAGGAAATGAAATATTTAATATATTCAATTTAAAAATTTCATATTTCATTCCTTCACCTTGGTAACAAAGCAAAAAGCGCGGTATTGAGTTCCGCCACTCAACACGAATTTCCTCAAATTCGACGGAAAGTGAGGAACAGAGTGTCTTAACTCTAGGTTCCCTCTGCCTTCCCTGCCATTTTAATGCAAAAAAAAATCTTTATAATATTCTTTCAATAATAATACGAAAAAAAGCCACAGAAATTGTCCGTTACTAATGTCTGAATCCAAAATAAGTATTCCGGGTGTCGCAACGCTCGTTCAAGGAAATTATAGTCGGATGAGAGAACTCGAGCGTTTTGTCGAGGTTCCACTGCTTTTATTGCAAACCGCGGTATCTGTGTTACGAATTGTTTCAAAAATGTACGTTGTTTGTAGGTAATTTAAGTTTTGTAAAAAAATTTGTTTTTAAATTGTTTTTAAATTTATATTTAACTATAGTTGTGTTTTCATTTATTTTTATATTATTAACATATTGTATAATAGTGATTGAAGATAGAAAATTGAAATAACACAATGTAAGAATGCAAGTGAAATATCTCAAAAATAAATGCATTAAAATTTTAACTTGATTGGGAGACGTAAGCGTGCGACAGTATGCGACAAGTTGTAGATTCGGCCCCTATTCGAGGAAATTAAACATTTAATGTTTTTACTTCTTCCCCCTCTGGTAACAAGACAAAACGCGGCGTTGAGTTCCGCCACAAAACATGCTATGCCTCTGAGTGTTTTAACACAAAGTTCACACATTCCCTCTGCCTACTATGCCACTTACAGGATACAGCGTGAAGCTAAAAAAATAATGGCGTGCAAACGAGTGTCTTATCACTAAGTTTCTTCTTCTATATGCCGTAAAATTAAACTATAAGAAAATCATTTTTAAGCTTTGAATTACAATTCAGTATACTTAACAACATTTTCCTGTAAGTAATATACAAGTCACTCGTTTCCTAATCTAGAATGGCTATTTAAAGTGTTGTACTGCGGTAGTTTCAACAAATTATAGGGGATTCGAGCGCTTTGTAGCTACAATGTTTTTATTACTCAACGGTACCTGTGTTTAGGAGTCGCCCGCGTATGTAGTTGTTTGTAGTTTTTTTGTAGTTTGTAGCCGTATACGCGCAGGTGTTTTAAAGTGCTGTTATACTCAATATATATATATATATATATATATATATATATATATATATATATATATATATATATATATATATATATATATATATATATATATATATATATATATATATATATATATATAATAAAGTGATAGAAAAATACTGTACATTCAAGATATTAAAAAACAACACTCAGCAGAAGTTTTGTCTGTTTGTTAGTTTGAACGCCAATCACGCAAAAACCATTGGACAGAAATAATTAAATTATGGTATGATAGTAGCTTATAGTCTGGAGATACATACATCTTCTTTGATTTTAAGTTTCATTCCGGTATTCATTATAGTTTCAGTAAAAAAAAATAAAAACCGATTAAAATGAACTACTTGACATATTAATGCCTAATAGATGTAAATGAATTTTGATATAATAGTAGATAAAGTCTAGAGTAACTTATAAGTTAGACAACATATTTTTTATGTTGGTGTTTAAAACTTGTTCAATGCAATTTTCGTGAGGAAAACACAAAAAGTAAAATAAGTACCTTTTTGTAATGAAAAAATTGATTTAATTTTATGAAGGAAAATATTTACGAAAGTAATTGATTATACTTACATTTATCGGGCTAGGAATAAAATGGCGATATATATAATACAAAAACACTAAACCACCAACGAGCCAGGCCCAGCGCAACTTCGTCTTTTTAGCTACACGAATATCATTTAAGAGTATTTAGGGAATAATTGGTTGATTATTTTATATGATTTTATACTTTTATATACTTAGTAAAACATATATTATATTTTAATATCACAATGTTATTTGTATTTATTAAATGGATATGTTGTAGTTAGACTGGTAATATCAACATACTTATTTATAAAAATAATTGAAAAAAATACTTCAAAGTCTTCAAAATATTAACTTTACATATAAAAAGAAGGCGAAGCTGCGAGTAGGTCGCTAGTAAAATAATAAAAAAATAACATCGCACCAAAGCAAAAAACGCACTTTCACGTAACCGGAAGTCACCTAGAACCACACACTGTTTAGAAATTAATAGTGTAATGTGACGCTAGGCAGTTATTCCTAAACTTTAAATGGCCAGTCCAATGACTATACTACGGTCGTTACAACAAGTTACAGTCATATGATAATGTTCTAGAGCATTGTCAAAGTCTGTTTTTCTTAGTCGGAATGGCACTCGTTAGTATTTGTATAATTATAATATTTTTGTCTGAGAAAAGCGTTAACGCGATAGTTAAGATATCGATTTTTCTGCTACTTAATGAGTAATGTTGAGCAGTATGTCTTAAGATTAAGTCTAAATATAAATGTTGAAAATATTAATATTTGTTTTAGGTAAAGGAATTGTTTCTCCTCGTCTAGACTTTACTCGCATACATACTTAAAAAGTAACAATGAATAGAGAACATATTTCGCAGCAAAATATAAATTTTCTATAATATAAGAAAGAGTCTATTCTGCTGATCTAATCCTGTCTTTATAAATCTTATACCGCCAAAAATCCTTGAAGTATAAAGTAACGGGTCAACAGTGAATACGACCGTAAAGCTCCTTGCCGTTAGACTTTCAGAGACTAATTTTTCTTGAGGGAGGCATCTTTTAAATATACTTTATCCTGTGGGAATACGAAACTATATACTAAAATTTAAATATACTTTTCTATAAAAAAATTGTAGTTTTCACCTTCGAGGTTTTGATCACCGCCACTTAAAACGCAATGCTGAAAGTGGGGAACGGAAGTATTTTAATGGGAATGGAGTGTCTTAAGATAAGGTTCCTTTTACCTACAACGTTAAGCTGAAAAAAGGGCTACATTTTTTAACGTTCACAGATCATAAAACAAAAAATACTTTTGCGTAATAAAATAATCATTTTTTTTGTGACTAGCACTCGCACGTAGCGTTGCTTCATTCAGCATGATTTTTTTAAAAATAGTAATGTATTTTAATAATAAAAGAACTCGCCGTGGAATTACCACTCATGGCAGGGTAGGTAGAGGGAACATGGTAATCCAGTATTAAGACACTCCGTTCCACTTGCGTGCCCCATTTTTCTGCGAATTTGAGGCATTGCGCGTTGAGTAAGTAGTATTACCAGGGAAACGAAAAAATAATTCTTTAAAATAAGCCGTCGAAACGAATTGATCCTAAATTTTACAGTGTCCAGCCGTTTATTTATTTTAATTGATACCTTCACGCTGTATCCTACATGAGGATATGTAGAGGAAACGTAGTATTAGGATATCCTATTTTCCATTTTCCGGTTAATTCTTAAGACTACGTATTGAATGGCGAATGTTACTATAGTGCTTAAATTAAAATAAATGATTTTTCATAGTAAAAGTTTACCCTACAACCATAGCGTCCTTCTGTCTCTAAAAATATCTGTTATTAAATAAATGTAAAGTAAGTATATAATATTAACCAAGTATATAATTTCAGTTGTACTAGTGGTGACTACCTTAAGGTGTATTCTGAAGGTGGTACCCATGGACCGGGGCCGCCCGGTATCAACGAATATTCATCCTGGTCCAGAATTCTATGTGGAAACAGAGCTGAAACACCTCCGGCTTTGTACTCCCATGGACCGCTAATGATTTTAGAATTCCAAAGTGGACCAAAAATGTCTAACTCATCAGGTTTTATTGGAACATACAGGTTTATAGATAGAAGTAAGTATACGAAAATGAATTTTAAAGGTAATTTTCAGCGTATTGGTGGAACTCAACACCGTTCTTAGTAGGTACTTAGGTGCTTGGGCTTGTAATTGAAATCCTGTAAATTTATCGCATTTACATTTATTTTTTTTATATTCATTATTTTTTTCGAAAAACAATTCATACGTACTTACCTAAAAATATTTTGAGGCCTGTCATTGCTCAAGGACTGTAAACGCTACAGACTATGGGTTCGATCCTTTTTCCAAGAAGTTAAATATTTAACATTCTCAAATATAATATTTAATGTTTTCATTTCTTCGCTCTGGTAAAAAGGCAAAAGGCGGCGTTGAGTTCCGCCCCTCAACATGTAATGCTTCAAATTCGGCGGAAATTTTCCCAAGTTTTCCCAAGTTCCCGTTGCCTATCCTGCCATGTGCAAAATACAGCGTGAAGCTGACCTAAAAATATAAATACATCAAATTTACTTGACCTGATTAAGCTTAAGTCAAGCACGTCCAAACTTAATATTGTCCGTGAAAACGCTACACTCGATATGCTACAGATTTCGATTCGAAACGCAGCACACGTCCACTTTACCAGTCAGGTTCCTAATCCTAAAACTTACTTGTAATATTACGTAGAGCTAAACAAGGCATATGAGAAAACGAAGCTGAACTAATGTAGTTATATTAAAAGCTTTTTCAAATGAAAATCACTAGGTTCTCTTTCTGTTTCACTGCCTGTAAATCTAACGATTATGGATTCTATGATCACTCGGAACGTTAATTCGTTTCCATTAAAAATAAAAGAGATAAAATTTTGCGATTTTTTTTTAGTAACGAAACGTGGGATTGAGTTTTGTGGCAAAACTCAATCTCAATTGACAATAACACTAGGTTCCTTTGGCTTACCACGCCATATACGAGCATGAATATACAGCGTGAAGATAATAAATTATAAATTATTTTTTACGAGGTGGCCTCGAGAGTACGTAGCATTAACTTATAGAATTATGTGATCAGAGTTACTAAGTAGAAGAAGAAGGGAAAAAAAAATATTTTTTCTTAAATCAATTTTTCACTACCAACATTAGTCTATAACATTGATTTCTCAGGAAACTTCGAAACGGACGGCGTTAAGGTCGGCGATAAGTTATGTGACTATGTGTTCACCTCGCAACAGAACAGGCCAGCTCATGGAAGATTGTACAGCCCTAGATATCCTTCTAGCTACCCTAGTAACGTGAGGTGTAATTATCATTTTAATGCAAGGTTTGTATAAAATTCTGAGATGTTGGCGTAGATTTTAGGACGCTCCGTAGGAATTTCGAAAACTTATTTCTTAGAGCTGCACGATTTTTTTAGTGCTCCTCTAACATACCTACACGAAAAATTTAAACATTTTCGTCCAGTATTTTCGTGTATATATTGTTAGTATAAAAGATATTTAAAGTCAGTAATTTTAGAAGTTTAATTGTAATTTAATTAATTAATGTAATTTACAAAATATGTCGAAATTAAGTTACATTATTTATGCATTCATTGTATCACTTGAGACTGAACTCTTTAGAAATAAAATTTGCTATAAAAGAAATAATGTCGGTATACATCGTAGAATAGAATATTATACCAATATGCTCCATGTTAAGTCTATTTCATGTTGGTAGCACAGCATGCGACTGAATGCGCAAATCTTGTCGATTTATTTTCTTACTGGGGAGAATGCTTATATTTGAATATTTTCATTGCCCACTCATCACGAATTGTTCCAAAAAAATATGTAGATAGAGGTTAACAGACTCTTAATATATATAATTATAAATTCCCTCTTGCTATCCTGATATGTGGAAAAAGCGAATCTTTAGAAATAAAATGAAAACTTTATGAAATTAGCCTAAATGACAATATTTTCATTTCACTTATAATACTCTTCTTTATCTACTCACTGCTCTAATACAATGATACAGAAATATTCTATAACAAAGTATTATTTATAACAGGAGATACAAACGGTTTTTCATACATTGTGAGTATTTATGTAAATAAACTCATACTGGTACATTAATTCCTTAGTTCATAATATTTGTTTGGTATAATTCCGCAGCGAAATTAGATGCATCACTGGATACGCGCTTAATTATTATAAACTTGATTTATTTTGGAAACCTAACTGAAACATTGCAGACCTAATTCTGACTAAATTGCACCTGCATGTCTATTTGGACTGTTTTAATATTCGTATTCATGCTACGTTTCGAGTATACTTTTGCGTCATCTTATTTTAAAAAGTTAACTTTTTTTATTATGTTGTAATTGAGTACAGAGAAAAGAGGCCTGCCGTGGCGCAAAGCCCATGACTGCAAGCACTACAGCTAATAGGAGGTTCGATATCAACTCGAGAAAATGAAATATTTAATATTTTAACTTCTTCGCTCAACTGCTAGTAACGCTTTACCAGTGCGGCGTTGAGTTCCGCTACTCAACAGGCAATGCCCTAAATACTATGTCTACCCTGTGGGATACGGCATGAAGATAGAAAAAACATACACAACAAAAAGAATAATGTAACATTTTAAGAGTCAATGGTATTAATTAGGTTACATTGGCATAGAAAACTATGTAAATAAACATTTATATTTTGTTTGCAGGAAGCATGAAAAAATAAAAATAAATTTCGAAGAATCATATTTACAGAAGGGAGATGAAAGGTGTCTTTCTAGAGAATTATAAACTTATTTTGTATTAAATGTTATATTCAGAAATTTAAATAATAAGTTTTCTACTTATTACTGTTTGTTGTTTATGTTACTCTATTTAAATATTTGTATTACATTCATTTTCCTTTATTTCAGTTGCTTAAATCGTGCAGACATTATCAAAGTATTGGATGGGAAAGCTCCCACGTCTCCAGTCATTGCAATGCTCTGCAATGAAATTGTAGGTGAGAATATGCTAATGTTCTTTTCTATAAATAGTTCTAGGGGAAACGCAGTAAAGCGCTTTCACTTGAATGTACATTTACAACACTTTCACACAGTTTCTAAGATATATTTAATTATTCTGTTCTTATTGAAGTAAATATTTATAGTACCTAAATATTTTAAACATTCATAATATTTATTTCTATTGATAAGTACGTCAGTGAATTGGTTTTAAATTGCCAAAACGTAGAGATTATACTAAATTTAAATTTTCTTTGAGCAGCGAAAATTTGTCTCCCTACAGAGATGCTAACAATATAACTAAGTTGTAACAAGCGTATAAAAATTTCAACGGAGCTTGATGAGAACGAATGGCTTAGTGGTCAGTGCTCTTGGAAGGATTCAAAGAGGCTAAGGTTCAAATCCTGCTTCGTTCAAATTGTTATACGTTTTTAAATTTAGTATTTTTCTTTCATAAGTGTGGAATAACACTTTAAAAATAGTAAAAATACGTAGAGATTATAGTGCTTTATTATTAGATTCTCTTTACTCATCTTGCAAGCCATAGAAATATTACAATAATATTTCATAAACATTTTTATTTTTTTTATCCAGTTTTGAGTTTAAAAACAGATCACGTGCAAACGATCGCTTAAAATAAATATTT
>DWMZ01006207.1:0-10443 GCA_018249855.1 Eueides tales michaeli | reverse complement strand
AGAAACATTTATAAAAAAATAAGTAAAATAAATGCATCAATTTCATGATAAGTTCGGTCGTTCTGTAATAGATATGCATGTGACGTTGAAAGTGAAAGTTTAAGCTACTTTTAATATGTTATTTCACGAAATGCTGCAACGAACACGACAAATAAATCATTACATCTTTAAATTCTATCTTGTGACTGAGATTAAATTTCATATTGTTTCTATGTTGATTTTGGCAAGGTGGCAATTCTTAAAGATTTTATTTAATTTTGCTTTAAATTCACGCTGTATTTGACATTTGGTAGTGGGATCTTGAGAACATAGTGTTATAACACTCCGTTCCGTTTCCTACTTTCCGCCTGATTTCAACGCGTTGAGTTGCGGAACTCAACGCAGCACTTTGCCCTGTTACCAGACCGGAGAAATGAAAATATTCAATATTTTATTTGAAAATATTAAATATTTCACTTCCTGGTGTGTGGATCGAACCCACAACCTGTCTCACATTAATAAACTGTAATGGTTAGGTTATTTTTAACGCAAACGACGTTGTCGCGTGTGGTAAAGAATAAATATAAAATCAAAATATTCTTAACTTCAATTACGTTATTACAAGTAGTTATAAATGACAAGCCACATTAAGCTGTCAGTAGTATCAGTCCTACAGAAAGCTATAAATTACTTGCAAAATACAGCTATATATAAATATATAACTTACATATATTTTTATTTCATTATTCCATTACTGTCACTTAGGACTTAAGGACGAGCTACCTCAATATTTAAGTACAAGTCACACAGAAAGCTACGTGTCAGTAGTGTAAGCACTGCCAATTACCTGCAATGTACAGTAATGGGTCCATCCTGCCCAAACTGTTCCTTGGTCTTGTGAACTTGTCCTAAGAAGTCAATGAATCCCTCCCCACTCTTGGGCACGCCCTGCTCCGGCCAGTCCGTGAACTGGAACTGGCGCACCGTCCGCGAGGCGCCGTCGCGGGCGTCCGTCACCTGCGTCGGGAAACTCATTTATATTATATATATTCATTTATTCAGCTCACACTGTATCCCGCACATATCAGGGTAGGCAAAGGGAACTTGGGAACCTAGTGTTAATAGACTCCGTTCCACTTCCACTCCCCACTATTTATTTAGGTTATTTGGTATTAAGGAGTGCACGGTGTGCTTTGTCTATTTTCCAGGGGGAGAAAAAGAAAAGAATTGCAACAAAGCGTTTACAATGAGACGCATAGTTTTTTTTTCCATTCAAATTTTGTTCGTTCGTTTCCCTGAATTATAAAGGAATATATAATAATATTTTAGCTATGTTATATAAAATGTAACTAAAAAACGTTTACCTTGAATTCTCTCAAGATATACTGGGGCATGTTATACTCAGCAATGGGATCAACAACAAAGCATTGATAACGGACTGAACGATCTGAAGGCCAATATTGATGACACTTTTCCTGAAACACGATTGCGATTAAAAATATCTCCTAAAAATTAAATAATTCAATAGTTACTATATATCACACTTACTCTTCCCATTTCTTTCAATTTAGTTAACATAACTATTATAGTAGAGTTATGTTCCCACAACATTCGCCAGAAGTCGTCAGTTGTGTCGGGCAGTGGGCCTTGAGTGGCGATATACGCCGCGCGGTATCTATACCCGTCAACAAACGATGCGTTGATATAATCTGATCCATCTCGCGGCGTTAAACACACACGGGTCGATTCGTAAGGCAATATATGCACCAATCTGTTCTTATGTTTGTTACAAGGTAAACTTGCAGATACAAAACGGCTTGAATCCGCCTTCATATTGGCTAGCTTCTTAAATTCCAATTCCATGCCAGTTATGTTCTCGATTGTATCAATACGCATTAGTTTCTGTATGTGAGGGTGTAGATTGCGCGCGGGCACTTCAGTGTCACCACAAATCACGGCTTCGAGCAGAGCGTCATGGATGAATATGTATTGGTCTTCGGTCTGAACCATGTAATTACGTTGAGCTCGTAAGCAGGTCACGTGCCCGTAGATATCTACAGTTCTTTCGTGTCGAGCTCTCTCGAGCATCGAATCTATGACGATAAAACAACCAGTTCGTCCAACTCCTGCCGAACAATGAACGACAAGTGGACCAGCATCAGGTGGATTCAATGCACGAACTCTTCGGAGGAATTGTAAGAAAGGAGCCGGATGATCTGGTACTCCATGGTCAGGCCAAGCCGTAAATTGAAGTTGTTTTATTTCACGACGTTCAGCGCCGCCGTTTCTAGTTACTTGGAATGTTCGAATACAATAAGTGGCAAGTTCTTGAACTTCTGTGATGGTAACCGTCATCATGCCGTACGACTCGCTTCCTCTACTTGGCCAGTATTGGTCACATTTGATTCGTGTCCTCTCTTCTAGTTTCGTCATCATGACAATAGTAGACGTTCGTAATTCCCAGCACATTCTCCAGAAATCAGCGAACGTTTCTTGTAGAGGCCCTTGAGTTGCGACGTAGGCATTATGTTTACGATATCCATCACAGTAATTAGCGTTTATGTAGTCGCTCCCTAATATTCCATCAATGGGTTGCAAGATAACACGACTATGATCGTATGCTATAACGTTGGCATAACGATTCTTCGGTTTGTTTACTTCCATGTTAGAATGATCCCATGTGAATTGTTGTCCAGGTTCAATACTTTCGTATTCCTGGGAGAACTTGAGATTATCGCTTGCTTTTAACCTATCTATGTGTTCTGCGAGCTCAGATATAGGGATGGGTGGATGAGAAATCATAGCCGGTGTTTGGAAGTTTAATCGTCTCATTTCGACGGGATCTGAAGGCGCCCCGAAACCGATATCAGCCGACATGAGCGGTCGGGTAACGGCGGCTTGATCAGGTGTTTTACAAGGCTGTCTTCTCCTTTTAATGATGAATAAAAATACGAAGCACAGCGATAGCATCAACGCTGCTATAATAGGACCGACAACCCACAACATGCCAGCTTCCTTTCTGTTTTCCTCTATCCTTATTTCGGGATCCCCGTTAATATCTTTCGGATCAGGTCTACTTGGTTCTTCACCAGGTGGAGCTTCTCGCATATCTAACGATAAGTATTCGGAAAATGGACTTGACGTATACAAATGTTTTTGAGGAGTGTCCACGACAGCTCTAACGAACACTCTGTATTTTTTATTTAGATTCAATTTTCTGTTTAGAAAACCTTCGTACATTTCATCATTACCCAGATGGAACGTATAAAGTATATTTCTTTGTAAAAACTTAGCAGCTATGTAAGGAGCATTTTCGTCATCTGTTCGAGCATTATTTTTTATTAAATCGTCTGTCAAAAACTGGTCGGGATTTTTATGATTATGTGATTTGTCATCGGGAACTACAACTAGATAATAATGTGAAATAGGTCCATATTCTTCGGAAGCTTGAGGTAGAATAACGAGTATTTCATTTTCAACAACACCGTAAAAGTCCGGCTTAACCATTGGCTTAGGAGCAGCCATTTGTGTGGTTACAAAAATCGTAGTAGGCGGTCTATAGGAATTATCATTAGGTATGGCACTTATATTAACATTATATGTAGTGAAGGGCGATAAATCGTTTATAGAGTATGAATTTCTATCATGTTTAACTATTATTTCTCTTTTAGGAATTTCTTGTGTTTGCGTCATTCCGAGGGAATCGACGAATTCTTTAATGGCATTGTATGATATCTTATAGCTAACTGGGTTTAAGCGTAACGGGGGAGACCATGACAACGTCATGGAGTGGGTAGATACATCTTGAGCTCTAAGATGTAAAGGCACTTCTTCGGGCTTCACTTTCACAGTAACCTTTTCTGACAACCTTCCCAAACCTTCAGCAGTTTTCGCTGCGACGGCAATCGTGTATTCCGCAAATTTGTCTAAGTTTTCTAAATTAGCAGAATGAGTAACGTGAACGTTGATTTGCTGCCATTCATCCAAATCATCGACTGGAGTCATAGTGTAAAATATGACGTAACCTATTATCTTTTTGCGTGAAGGAACTGGTTCCCACCATACTTCCACCCCTGACTCTGACGTGGCCACAGCTTTGACTGACATCGGAGCTCTACCAATGTCCCTTTCAGTATGAGCAGTAATATCTTTGCTGTAAGGGCCCGGACCTTGGTCAGTGTACGCCCTAACTCTGAACACATAATGAGCATCTTCTTCTAATCCAGTAAATACGGCCTTCGTTAGTTCCGTAGTTTTATTAATGTGAGAAGATTGATCACCTCTTTTGTAAAATTGAACGTTATATTTCTTTATTTGGCCACTACGATCAGCTCGAACGGGAGGTTCCCAAGTGACACTAAGAATGTCAGGTGTTTGGAAGTGATATGTTACATTCGCTGGTGGCCCTTTAGGAGCACCTTCGGGTGTAATCCAGTATTTTATAGCTTCTTGCCCAATACCAATTTCATTTCTTCCAGCGACCCTTGCCTCGTATTGTACTCCTCTTTCTAAGTCATTAATCTTGTAGGAATTTACTTTTGTTCCAGGAAAGTTAACTTCTTCAAGCGGTTGATCTTTGATACCATATCTCAGTCTGTATCCCAGTAATTCGCCGTACGTTTGAGTTGGTTTTGCCCATTCAATTTCTATAGACACTATGGGGTCCCTCTCCAAAATCCTAAAAAATATGTACAGTTAATATTTATACATAACATCATATATTCGTTTAAAATTATATGTATAAAAATATTTGCAGTTTTAATGACATTTTGTCATTGAAACTGACCTTTAGGGATTTTGTCAATAAAACTGCAAATATTATATTGAGCTAAAAAGAAAATTTATACTTGGATGGATTGCAAGAGGCGCGAGTTCAAATCCTGCTACGATTAAATTTTAATACTTTATCTAAAATAAATATTTTTCTTTACTAACTCATAAAACATAGTTAGAGGTTAATTATATTTATAGCTTACTTCAAATTAACAGTTGGTCTGTTAGGTACTCCGCCGGGTGTTTTGACGGAGACTGGAGGGCTTCTATCTCCGTCACCTTTTCTCGTGAGGGCTGCCACTTGAACACTGTAGCGCGTGTCCGGTTGGAGTCCGGACACATTCAGCTCGAGTGTCGTGTCGTCCATCACGTTGAAACGCATTGGGTCGTTGAGTAGACCCTTACCCTAACAATGGTTACTAAGTTGTAGTTGCGAAAGTGATTATTCAGATATTAGTTTGTAGAATTATGCACTAAAATTTTCATTATAAAAGTTTATTTAAGTACGATTAAGCTATTTATATTTATAAATTATCTCTTCTTCAAATTTAGGTATCTGCTTCATGCCGAGCCCATAAAATAAGAGAATCTATTGTCATGGCCCTTATCTCAATAGCGGAGGATATTTATATATATTTCCTCTGTTATTAAAATATTGTATTTGAAACTCAATGTCGCGTTTCCTTACAAAGGCAAGGAGAAATAAATAGAATCACTTTTTCTAACTGATAATGAAGATCGAGGCTACACCGCTTACAGTTCAACGCTATTGTTAATGTGACATGATCGTCTCGACGGATATATACTCTTCCCTTATATAACATATTTTTTTATAAAATATAATGTTAAAGATATTTTCTTACCTCCTCTCTAAGTTCTTGTACGTGTACGTGATAGCCTCTAATAATCCCATTTTTCTCTTTTTCTTGGGGTGGTTTCCACGTGACGTGAATAGAAGTTGAGTTGATTGCGGTCACTTTGACATCTTGAGGCTCACCAGGCACTGTGTACACAGAATAAAAGTTACACAACTGAGCCGAACCTATTCTCGCATCGACCTAAATGCCCTATCAGCATCTAAGGGAGCGTGCTAGAAATCTACCTTAAGCTTAACGTTTAAAGGGCTAAGTTGTAAAGCTTCGAAGACTTATCGGTAAGCATTGCGAAATTGTATTTAAAAATGTGCGGTCGGTAATTCCCGTCGGTTGCTGATAGAGTACTTAGGTCGCGACGCTTAACGCCGCTCAGCATCTCGATCGGGCATTTGAATACCAACACACACTGATCAAATTAACTTTTACGCCCTTTCACATCACCATAACCAATTAAAATCCATTACCTTCCAATCCACATCAGTAAAGATCAACTAAAATCGTCAAGCGTTACAAAGAGATAACATTTAGTAAGTCATCTATAACAGGTATCCAAAAGCAGCATATCTATATCTATTAATATTAGGTTTACATTCTGCAAGGGAACACACATAAGTCAAGATTTAGTGCTACACGTTCAATTAGTAAAAGAGCACACCAAATCTTATAAATATAAATCTCAGACATAAAGTTATTCTATATAACATTCAGCTTTTTCCGCTTGCAGTTTGTTATCAAGAGATCATTAGATCACAGTGCTAGGAAGAACAAACTACATAAAGCATAGGCACAAGCACAACGCACATAAATACAAGCACTAAAGTAATGTATACTCACTCTTAATAGCTGTACGGGTTACCAGCAGCCCATACAAAGTCAGTGACGAGAGAAAAAAGAGAAAAACGCATTCAAATACATTTAAGACAAATTGTGCGAACATTGCAGGGCGAACGGAACTACTAAGTGAGAGATTACGAGTAGAACGCTTGTCGGCAAATAGGGGGTATTCTTATTTCACATCCTCGTGTATTTTGAGCTCTTTTGGAGGCGCATTAAGGTTAAGCCGCTTGGGACGTTGACGCCGGTCTACGCTGTATGCATCGCCTTTTTCTGTTCACGTTTGCTAGTCACAAATGGCTATAAATTTAAATTTCACAAAAATTGTAAAAGTCGAGTGGTAATTACGCGATGAATATGTATGTATATGATAAAAGAATTAATATTAGGTACGATTATATGAGACATTTGAATTAATATGAACAGAAGAAGATTAAGCACTCGTAAGATTGACCATTTGTTAGAGTCCCTTTGCGCCAGTTCACTCACACGCACATGTATTGATTAAGGCGACGGCGCCGATCTGTGTATGTGTGCTTCATCAGTGTAGTCTTGTCTCATAGAGCGCCACCCGCTTCTGTGTGTGTCCATTGTACCCTGTGTTGCTATCCACAGTGATGTCTGTGATGGTGTCAGTGTCATTGTCCTGGCTGTATATCTTCTACAACTGTTCAGTATAAAATTAGAGATTAATCTATGTATCTCTAGCCGAACTGTATCGTAGCGTTCCCTTCCGTTCATTCCTCGACAACGGCAATAGCGTACGTTAGGCGTATTATGTATGTCACAATATATTCTAGTGTGCATGCACGACGATAGTTTGATAGAGTATACAGAAGATAGAGGAAGAGAGAAACGTCTACTGGCGAGAAGTTGTAGCGTTACAGTAACTGAGATAGACAGATAGACAGATAGAGGGAAAGAGTAGAAATAGCGCGCAATAGATTAGTCTAGACTGAGCGGAGCAGTTGGGATTATATGCGTACTTGCGGAACTGATCCTTTGGATGCATTTGGGTGTGACCAAGTTGTTCAAATTAATGAAGATCCTCAGGATCAAAGTCAGTTTTATCCGCTGTTTCCCGCTAATAGTAAAGTCAGACAGTATTGAGTATAGAATAGTTGTGAGTAGTATAGTAGCATGCGCGCGTGTCGTGTAGGACGGTATTGGTATTCAAATGCGGCGCTCGGGCCGTGGTGCGTGTTGGGCTGAATGACCAGGTTTATAGAGCAAAATAGATTAGAAATTTGCAATGTAGAAGCCTTATAAATAAAGGAATTATGCAAATATTAAAAGAAAACATAAAATTAAATAGAGTGCTTGATTGCTGGAATACAATCAAGACTATTGTTATTAAAAATTCAAGTTATAAAACATAAATTTTATATTTTATAATGAAATGGCTTTTGCATTGCAATACATGTAGTTCTCATTTTGTTGGTCATTTCTTGAATGCCACGCACTCGCTCTCTCACCTTGTGTCGTCGCTAGTGGTGCTGAGTGCTCCTAAAAGTGCTATACTTGCTTCACACAATATGTAATCAAATCAATAAACATTGTGCTCCGCAAGGAACCTATCAGGTGCTCAGTGAAATTAACTGAAAATAGTGCTGTGTCGTCAAAGAAAGCATGCAAAATTGTGTATATTGCTAAATACTTAACAACTGTGCGTTAAAATTATATATAACGGTGCCGTCGACACAATACCAGGTGCAATATAACTTTGCATTTCAGTGAGTGCCATCTTTAGCAGTAAATAACGTATCAAGACGACGCGTCATCAAATAAAAATCATTACATGTGACAAGTGAGTGGAAATATTCCGCTTAAAAACGTAAATATACAGTGAACCAAATGACTGATATGGTATACATTATAATATAATACATTAAAAATCATCGGCAAGCATATTAAAAGTTGGTTACGAGAATTAACCTCCTTGATTAGTCCTGCTATATGCTCATGAGGAAGAAACAAAAGAAAAATGATATTAGTAACGTTGATATTAGCATCTATTCAGAAATTTAGATACGGACTTATTTATTTGCGGTAGTGTAATTTATTAAAAGGGTCCCCACCACCAATTCAACATGAACAAACATTTGCATATCAAGATTATTACGGCGGGAATGGAAATAATTTGCGACTATTTTGAGGTGCGAAATTGCTTAAAATTATTTAGGTAAATTCATTAAGCGAGCTAAATTATATCCATTCTGCCGGTGTTGAACCAATAAAATCACATCATAAAATCAGCCAATATTGTGTGTAGAATTCAGTAAATTTAATCATTTATAAAGCACCGATATGGATGATTTTATAAAATACCCTTTACCCTCCACAGTGGTTACTTTAACATAACAATTGATTCATTAAAATGAGAAATATTTCATGGTATTAAAGTCAGTAATAAAAGAACTGTCAGCGAATCGGCGTCGCTATAATTGTTCCGCGCCGATAAGTTCTCAATGTTCCGCCAACAACGATCCTCTGACAGTTCAATGTAAAAAATATTATATTCCAATCGATAATAACCCAATTTTATATAATAATACTTTAATTTACGCTCAAAATGTTTGATACAAAATTAATATTACCTTTTATTTTCACAATAAATTTAAAAAAAACTTTTATAAACGAACGCTTTTACATAATTGATGATCTAACAATAAAATTGAGTCGTTATATTAATAATATGTGTATTTAAATTATGAACACGTACCGTCTTCGTGAGTGCGCACGGTGACGGGGTAGGAGGCGGGCCCGTCGCCCACGCTGGTGCCGGCCAGCACCCAGATGCGGTACTCGGTCCAGCGGCGCAGCTCGTCCAGCACGAAGCTGGTCTGGTTGAGCTTGACCACGGTGGCCTCCGAGTCGCCGCGGCCCGCCTCCACGCACAGCAGCTTGTAGTAGGCGATGCGGCCGCCCGCCTGCTCGGCCGGCGGCGGCTGCCACGCCACGCGCACGGCCGTCGGCGACACGGCCGCCGCGCTCACGTTCATGGGCGGCGCGCCGGGAACTACGCAGGCTACGAGTCAACACACGCCTAGACCGACCACGAGCCTACCGATGCAGTCACTGAATGCCGCTCGATAAAACAAATATAATGGTGCTCTCAAACCAAAAATACAAACAAATACAAAATTAAACGAGACGAGATCCTCAAAATTATATAAAAGCATGCACAAATTTTCTATGTAGAATCCGCTCGCCCACATATCTCTATGTGTGATACTGTCACTCCTGTCGGAAGAAAATTGCGATCATTAAGGTGTATTACGGCACGAACGACATGTACGCGTTCACAATCGTATTCTTTTATACGTGCGGATAAATTGTCCATAACGTTTGAATGTTGTTCGTGTCGTTGTGTAAATAGTTAAAGCGAGACGTCTGCGGAGACGACGCCTCGGATGTAAAATATACGAACGACATAAAGCTACTAGTACGCGGTACAGCGTACGCATCAGTCTGTAAACGAATGCGTACGCGTTACCGATCGACCAATTTACAATTACAAAACACATATTATTGTGATATAAAACTTGGTGCTTGTGCTGAATATTACTGGCAGCGTGCCGGGCAGGTGCTCTTATGTGAAATATTACATTACGAATTACCTGGAAAACCCACACGTTCACACATTACTTTCTTACATCAATTTTAACAAGGAGTGGATCTTATTGCGTCTTATGTCGAATAATTGTGTTATTTATACTAACTTAAGCATTTCAATCATATTAGACATTAGGCGGTGATAAAATCTCTCCTGTCTCTGTCTTTCAAGGCCACACACAGTTCCACCTCAGTTTATGACCTCGTAACATACCATATTGTTTAGTTCGAACTGCAATAGGCGGGGTGGTGGCGCCTTCGCCGCGTTGCGAACGAGCCGCTAGCCAGATGTAGTACAGCGTGTTCGGGTACAGGCCGTTTAAGGTGTACGTCTCCGTTATTGGTATGCGTCTGGATAGCACATTTA
>DWMZ01006206.1:0-10444 GCA_018249855.1 Eueides tales michaeli | reverse complement strand
TATATATATATATATATATATATATATATATATATATATATATATATATATATATATATATATATATATATATATATATATATATATATATATATATATATATATATATATATATATATTTATTCATATTTTGTGTTATCACGCTGTTTAACGCAGGGTAGGCAGAGAGAATCTTGTGTGGCCACACTCAGATTTTTTGAAAGCTTATTTGAATTTTATCGACGGAGTTCAAAGTCGCGTTTTATCTTCCTATCATCAGGAATGAAATGGAAATAGTTAATTAACGGCAAACTTGAATTGTTAAAATTTACACTTAATTCAATAGCTGGCTATTCAAAAGAATGTTATACGGACGGACATTATATTATATTAAATCGTCTATTGCATGTTCACGTATATATTTATATATAAATATATTTATGAAAAAAGCTTTGCGATATTTTTTTTCTATTTTGATACTCGCTAGCGCAAGTTATCTTTTTTAAGCTTTACACACTGTAGTTTTGGGTCTTGAACAGCGAAACTTAACCCCGCGCTTTGCCTCGTTATGAAAGAGAGGCAAAGAAAAAAAAATCGATTAACTGTGCCCAGGTAGGGGGAACCTGGGAACTTGATGTATACAGTCCAACTCTATTAATACTTCTTTTCCCTACCACCGACTTCTGAAGCCATTGCTCGTAACAAGTCAAGGCAGTCTTTTCTAAATAGGGAAAAATAGGGACCAGTATAAGTCTAAAGCATTCATGCAAATACATTCTAAATATTTCAATTTCTCATATCAGTGCCGCCCACGAGCAATTATCAATATTTTTTAAGTGGCCTATTTTATGTAACTGTAACCTATACATGTTGCTTTACGCTTTTTTAGCTTTTTTAAGCTCCATGCTGGAGGGGCAGGCGGAAGGTGCTTAGGAACTTATTGTCGAACGGAAGTGTCTTAGACTTCCGTTTTCCACTTTCTACTCTTTTGATAGCATTGCTGTTGATCTTGAGTGGCAGAAATCAATGCTGCGCTTTGTCTCGTTACCAGAGCACTGAAATGAAAATATTTAATATTTTATTTCCTTGAGTGGAGATCGCATCATCTTCCAATTTGGTGCAACAATGATATTCAGCTTCACGCTGCATCCCGCACTTGGCAGGTTAGGCAGAGGGAACTTGGGAACCTAGTGCTAAGACACTCCATTCCGTTCCCGATTTCCTATTTCTAATTTTTATAATAATGCAAAAGATAGAATCATTAGTTTATCTGTATACGTTGATATGTACAACTCGTTTTTTAAAATTGTAACCAAGAAAATGTTGAATACGCGTTGCTCAACAAGTTCAACCATTCAACATGCAATTCATCCAGAATTCGGCAAAACTTGTGTAACGGAAGTGTTTTAACGAAAACAGAGTGTCTTAACACTTGGTTCTCAGGTTCCCCCCGCCAATCCAACTTCATACGATACAGCTAAAGCTTAAAGCTAAAAAATAGCAAGTTTTTGAAAGTTCGTAAATTCTTTTAACTTTTTAATGTATTCTCAAAATGCTTCATTTGTTAGTTTTTACTCATTTTTGAATAAGGTAAAAGGAATAATGCATATAGAGTGCTACCGTAGTACCGTATACAGTGCTACCGTAAACGTCACAATTAAGGGGTTTAAATACCGCTTGAGGAAATGTATTAAAGTTCAATTCTCACTTTGGAGTATACACAGCGTTGAATTTCACGTTAGGCAATGGGAACCTGGGAACCTAGTGTTTAGGCATCGCGTTCCCGTTTCCGTTCCCCAGTTACTGCCAATTCGCGTAGCATGGTAATTGGCGGAACTGAGCACTGCATTACCACGAAGAAATGAAAATACAAAGTATTTCGTACTCTAGTGCCACTGCGCCATAACGGCCTCTCATTTTATATACTATACCATATTTCTATATTATAAACTACTTTATATTTCCAAAGAAATTGTCATTCGACAAGCAACTCTAAGAAGGGACGTAAAACAAATACACCTTTGGTTCTTTTCACGTGTGTTTATTTTCAATTATGACCGATGTCGATAAACGCTTTTTAACAAAGGTTGAATAGAAAAAAAGCAACTGAGTGTTAATACACTCTGTTTCCCACTTTTCACTGTATTTCATTTTAATTGTTTTATTACTTCACTGATTTTAGACAAAGCTTTCATTATAATGTCGTTAAGGTGGTACAGCTTTTGACTGTAAGTTTGACCGGTCGTAAGTTCGACTCTTATTTGAAAATTCGTTTTTCATTATCTCGCTTAGGTAACGATGTCACGCGTGGCGTTAAGTTTCACTGTCACTCACCACGAAATACCTCAAGACGTCAGTGGAAAGAGCAGGACGAAAGTGCCCTAATGGGAACGTACACACAGTAAGGCTCAGGCTCTAGTACACACAGTAACACTAGGTTACCAGTCTCCCACTTTCTGCCCGCGCTTAAAGCAGCATAGTCAGAGATAACCTGGGAATCTTGTGTTAAGACTGTCCGGTGCCTTTAGGACATTTCCGTTCTTCAATTTTTGCTGATTTTCTTAAAATATATATATATATATATATATATATATATATATATATATATATATATATATATATATATATATATATATATATATATATATATATATATATATATATATATATATATATATATATACACATATATATATACGTTAAATTTCATCAGACAGCTTTATCTGATAGATACCCTCTATATACATACATATTCCATTACACACCTTAAACTGCATGCAAACAAAGTTGCGGACGCCTACTAGTTCATATTCATATGTAGACAATTTGAGATAAATATGTACTCGCTATTCCGGCTTAATCTTTGAACGGAAACGATGAAGATAAAAACTTCCTAAAACAAACACAATATTGTGTTTTAGATGTTTTTACAAGCTTTTATTTTCACTTGTCGTGGTAATACGTGTATTAGTAGTATGTGAAATATTGTAAGCTAAATGTGAACCTCCTAGTGTACGGTTGAATAGAAACTTGAACTTCAAAAATTCAGATTTGATGGCAACGATTATATAATTAAAAAAAGATAGCAAAAATTATATACTAATTACGATACAAAATAATCGCTATTTTTTGTTAATCTAAAATGGCCGCCGCAACAAAATGGCGGATTACAAATTTTTGCATAACCCAGCCGATACAGATACAAAATGAAAAAACTTTCTATATAAAATATTATATACCATAAAAATGAAGAAAGTTTATTTTTAATAACATGTTATTAATTTATCTGTTTTTATTTTGCTAAATAAGACAAAAATATATATAATTACTTTTAAATGGTTATCTTGAATTATTACTTTTAGCTTCACAGTTTAACCCGTGGCAAGGCAGGCGCCAGGGAACCTATTTTTGAGGTGCTCCATCCCTTAAACACCACCCAATTTTTAGACATTGCGTGGCAATTATCGCAACTTAATGTCGAACTGTCTTACCAAAGCAGGACAAATTAGTATTCATTCCTCAGAGTTTCTTGAAGATTTAGTACCTTTTAAATGTAACTGACAATATTACAAACAATCCGATATCTATAACCGAAATATGTATATGACGTACATTTATAGTATTTATTTAATAAAAAAGAAGATTTATTTTACAAATTATGCTTCATAGGTGTTAAATTGACAGTGACCAATTTTTTTTTAATATATTAGCATAAAGCTTTAAAGACTCTGGTGTAAAGATTCATGTTTTGCGTCGTTTTTTTTTCAAGGACATCATCTTTAACGAACCGGTTTTAAATTATTTTATACCGGCTTCACGCTGTATCCTGCACATGGCAGGGTAGACAGGGGGAACTTAGGAACAAAGTGATAAGACACTCCGTTCCGTTCCCAACTTTCCGTCGAATTTGAGGCATTGCGTGTTGAGTTGCGAAACACAACGCGGCACTTTACCCTGTTACCAGAGTGAAGACATCAACTCGTTCAATATTTATAATCTCGAGTGGGGATCGATGCGACAACCTGTCGTTTATATTCACATACTTGTGCCGCTGCGCCACGACAGGCCTCATCAAATTATCTTATGGTAAACAATTACGCATATAATTTTTTATTATTTTATTTTAAATTTAATTTTTCTTTTCAGTGACGGTCCAGGCGTGTGAACCAGAGCAAACCCAGAATGGATGCAAAATTTTTGGTACAGCGTGCACATGCGGGAACGGTTGCAAGACTGAATTCATATACCGTACGAGGCGAGCTTGTCTTAATGCTTTGAGAGGTAGGTAGTGCTATTATTTTGGATCTTCACGCTTTTTCCCGATTACGTGATAGAAAAAAGTCGGTTCACTATTTTACACTAAACACGTTGTATATTGAGTGATGGAGCTGAACGCCGCGACATAATTATTTTCTCGATTATCCATAAACAAACATATGCACAAACGAATTGAAAGTGGTCTACATTTTTGAAGTTACATTTTATATAATAAAGTCAACGACATGAAAAGAAAAGTAGACAAAAGAGTATTTTTTTTTATATCTGTAAGCTTCTGTAAGCTAACCAAAGCTTAAATGGAACCCTTATAGAATATTTTTGTTGTCCGTCCATCAAGAGCGTTCATTTATTTTAGGATCACGTAGCTGTCACTGTCACTGTAGATCTGAATACCTGAATAACATCAATTATTCAGATCTACAGTCTCTTGGAGCACAAAGAAAATCTGGCTTCTAAGTCAACACATCAATAAATAAGAGCATTTATGCATAGCTTTTGGTGCATTTTGTATTAAATTTGCCGAGTAAAGAAAACGCACAGAGCTTCTAGTATATCTATAGTTATGAAATTTGTCATGAAGTGAGAATTTACAATCTATTCTATATTATAATAATATTTGTCATGTATGTATGTATGTATACAACCCATTGACTTCAATACGTTGCCTATTAGTGACCTCTCATTGAGTAACCGTTAGTCTATGTCTGACATTTAATGCTTACAATTAATGAATGCATTTGTGTTCGATGTTCCCGGGTTCCCAGAGATAAGAGTTCCAGGTATCCTGTCATTATCAAGGTTCCCAATATTCCCAGATCCTCAAGTTTCCCGGGGTTTCCGGATAATAAAGAAACCCGAAAAAACAAAATTAGAATCTTAAATTAACAAAATCAATACAAACAAATATCTACATACATATGTAGTTCATTTCAAACAAAATGAGTGTAGACGACGCTAAAATTGAACTTTTTTACAAGTAAATAAGTTTAGTTAAAAATATCTTTGATTTTAGTGATTATTATACATTTTAAATGGTACAATTTAATCCGGATTAATCACTTATATTGTTTTCTATACATTTTTGGAGGCATCCCGTGACCACGGACGACTTATTGCAAAGTGTTCAAAATGTCGGGTTTCCAAAAACGTATAGAAATCAATATACGCGATTGATGTAAAAATTGTTTCATTTAAAATTTTTAATTTGAGCTACTTATAAAAAATAGTAATCGGTACGGAACCTTCGGTGGGTGAGTTCGATACGCACTTTACCGGTTATTTATATCTTAAAATCTTAAAATAACATGAAATAATTTAATAAGGCAATAATCGCGGCGTTGAGTTCCACCACTCAACACGCAATACCTTAAATTTGATGGAAAGTGGCTAACGGAAGTGGAACAGAGTGTCTTAACATGAGGTTCCCAAGTTCCCTCTGCCTACCCTGCCATGTGCGGGATACAGCGTGAAGTATTAAAAAAAATACAGTAAAATGATCTATAATATACAATATATATCAACTTTATTACCTGAGCTTGAACAATTACATTAATAGCCTTATGAAATAGTTATCAAAGGGATCGAATGGGGCCAAATCACAGTTAAGTAAATTGCCCCTGACATATATTAGTGACTAGCGGCCTGTTTGTGGCTTCGTCTGCTTAAAATATATGTTTATTTACTATAACATTTTTTTTGTCGAATAAAAATAACTTGTAATATTAATATCATTTTTTAATTTATGTTGCAATGTCTTGTTGTGATGATGTTGTGGTGCAGTGGCACGAGCATGTGTGTGTGTGTGTGTGTGTGTATATATATATATATATATATATATATATATATATATATATATAGCTCGTGTGTGTGTGTGTGTGTGTGTGTGTATATATATATATATATATATATATATATATATATATATATATATATATATTACGATTCTATCGAGAATAAGTTGTAAAATTTCATGTTACTAAAATTATAATTGACGTGTCATGTTAAAATACCCTAAATAGTTTAGACTTTGCAATTTGTAGCAATTTACAATTTTCATATCAAATCAATATCGTTATTAGAGCCATTTGGAGCCTTCGTGGCGAAGACTGTAAACGTCACTTGATAAGCTACCTCCTAAATTCGGCGGAAAGTAGAGAACGGAAGTGTTTTAGTCTTATTACCAGGTTCCCAGGTTCCCTGTGTGCCAGAGGGATACAGCGTGAAGCTATAAAAATATATAAAGTAGTTTATAGAAGATATGTCAAGAATGTAACATTTCGGATATGACAAATGCGAAATACTCATCGGTTTCTGCTTAAAAATATTTAGGATTTTTCGCTATATTTCGTTTTTAAGCCATTTTTCTTCTTCATGCCGCACATGGCAGGCAGGCATGGGTAGGCAGGGGGAAGTTGGGAACCCTAGTGTTAGAACACTCCGTTCCACTTCCGTAACCAATTATAACTTTGCCTAGCTTCATGCAAAACAGCTAGCATGGTCAAACTAATGCAATGCAATTTTGCATTCGAGAAATATGTCAAGATCGATAAATTGATGTACATATATAATAGGTAAAATGACATTAACGGATGCAGTACTCGTATAAATGCGTGACCCAGTTACCAACTAGCTATAGAATGTACGTATATAGGCACCACTTGTGCCAATCTGAACGAATTTATTTTTTAATAAACTTTTGTGACCTGGATTTGCTTCTTTTTTAGAGTTCTGTACCTCAAACGGTTACACGGAACCCTTATAAGTATTATCTTCTACTACAGTAATAAAAAGAAAGCGGAGTGACTCACCTTTTCTCTGCATATCCTAATAATAATAAAAAAAACATAAAATGCTCTGATTTCGACAAGCAAACGTATAAGCATTTTTGGATCAGAATCATGATCTTATTTTCTCACATTCCGACGGCTCCGTATCAATTTCATGTTTGCAGGTCACCGGCAAGTAAAATTGAAATTTGAAATTAGAAAAACTTAATTTTGCCTGTGCTCGCCTGCAGTTTTGTATGAATTGAACTACAAATATAAATTTGTAACGTTTGTGTCAATGTATGTGGTTATAATTTTTTTTCATCTCTGTATTGGTACTGACAGTCACTTTATAAAAATTTAAGTCAACAGGAAGTAGTGATATCTCAACAGGATCTTAAAAAAAATGGTCAAAAAAAGGTTCCCTTTCATCTTTTATGGCACTGAACCCTAAAATGTCTAATAATTTCACTTAGCTTTCACAAAAATTCCATTTATATACAAAATATTTTAATCGTTTCACGTAACAAGGAGCTTTGTACAATTTTTATTGTTCATATATAAAATAAGCTCGATTCAAAGCTTTTGAAATGAATGTAGATTTTTTTCTATGGTGTTTTTTTTTATACTTCTAACGAAATATGGTTGAATTTTTAATGAAGTGAATTGCTGTTGACATATTTAGACGTTATTATGTAGTTTGGTACCACTTTTAAATATTAATGCAAAAAAATTAAATATAGCAGGCTGTAACCCATGAAGGTAATAAAGGCAAAGCGCGGCGTTGAGTTCCGCCACGCAACACGCAATGCATCAAATTCGGCGGAAAGTGGGGAAAGGAAGTGGAACGGAGTGTCTTTACACTAGGTTCCCGGGTTCCCTTTGCCTACCCTGCCTGCCTAAATGAAAATTCAATTTCTGCACCGGTTTTCGAAGTCACAACCCTCGAGTTACAGTTAGACGGCATGCCGTTACGTCACGATTCTATTTAACGAGTTTTCAGGCTTTAAGTAAAGCGTTTCTGTAAACGAGTTACGTAGGTAGTTGAGTTATCTCACCGAAGCTTTCACTTCAAAGCTTTGAGCCTGATAAGTTAACTCAAATTGAATATTGAGTCTGCCGTGGTGCAGGTGCACAAACGTGCCAATAATTGCCACTTTGACGTAAAACTATATATATATATATATATATATATATATATATATATATATATATATATATATATATATATATATATATATATATATATATATATATATATAATTCGGCGGAAATTAGATGGTGAAAAAAGGAATATTTTAACACTAAGTTCTTTGATTGCCTCTGTCTGTTCAGTTATATACGATATACAGGGTGCTCAAAAAGACCATAATAAATAATAATATAACTTTAAACGTCTGAATATCGATAATAGTTCATTTAAATGTTAATATACGTTATACATGCTGTACAGAGTGCTGTGAGAAAGGAGATACCCTACTAAGGACTGTAAGACACTTCTTTTTCTCTTTTACGTAACTCAACGCTGATCTTTATCAAACAAGACCAGACTCTGGTCACGGGTTATGATAATATATAAATCCTCAGAATTCGGATTAAGCCTACAGTCATTGGGCTATCTAAAGCGTGCGTAGCGTGATCGCTAGCCATCTTGGCGCAGTGGACGATCTCATGATGAAACTAAATGTTTTTTTTTCAGCTTGTATCCCGCACATCGCAAGGTAGGCAGTGGAAACTTGGAAAAATAGTGTTAAGGCACTCCGTTCCACTTCCGTTTCCCACTTTCCGCCTAATAACTGAAACTAAATGTATCTCATAGGAAATGTAATTTCAATCTTGCAATTAGAAGGGAAACCCTGAAAGTTATTATTTTATTAATTAAAAATATTCATAAGTGAGAGTTTTGCAGAAATATATTTAATATTCGTTCTCCAAAAATGAAAAATGAGATGTAATCATAACCTAAGAACTCGAGTTTCTCCGCAAGATGTTTTAAGCATGTAGTTATTCTAACAGTCGCTTGTAATATGAGAATATGTATATGTTTGTAGAGCTTTCTTTTTTTTAACTTTAAAGTTTCCACTACTCAAAGTAATTAAAAACAGTAATAACAAGTAAAGCTTAGACTATTCAAGAATGGTTACAAGATATAAATATATACCTATTGAATGTGATGCAAGATAGCTGCCTCAACTTCATGTATACCGCACATGACAGGGTAGGCAGAGGGAAATTGGGGCCTTATGTTAAGACACTCTGTCCCCAACTTTCCACTAGATTCGACGCATTTTGTTTTGAGTGGCCCAACTCTATGCCGCTATTAATAAATACATATATATATATATATATATATATATATATATATATATATATATATATATATATATATATATATATATATACACACTTTTTTTGTAGTAAGAAATCCAACCTTTAAGCTTCCTTCTAAGTAATGAACCCCTTTAACAGATTAGTTACTGTCCGCTCGTTGATATTACAATCGCTATTCCAAAAGTTTCATTGAATGTCCTAGGAATATGAAAATGAAAATTATGATTCATATAATAAATTCGATAAATATATTTATCAGCTTCACGCTGTTTGCCGCATATGGCAGTATAGGCAGAATAAATTTACAAACCTAGCAATGAAACACTCCGTTCCCTTCAAGACATTTGCGTTCCCCACTTTTCACCAAATTCTGGAAGTATTCGTGTTGAGTGACGGAACTCAACGCTGGCTCTGGCCTGGCCTTGTTACCAAATCGAAGAAAATGAAAGTATTAAATTTAAATGAAAGCATTCATTTGAAAGGGTATCGACCTCACAACTGCTTGTGATTTTGCTCCATGACAGGCCTCAATGTTTCTATTAAAATACATTTTTCCTAGCACAAACAAATTAAATCTCAAAATGCTTATATTAAAATTAATTTTGTGTATTTTCGTTTGTTCTAAATAGTACTTATTTAATATGAATAAGATCGTATAGTTCAAGAGGGTGAAGCAGCGGGTGGGCGGTTAGTTCCACAAATCCTACTGATATTATAAATGTGAAAGCTTGTGAGGACTTTTTGTTGCACTTTCACACATAAACTACTAAGTCTATATGATTTAGATAAAACCTTAAAGCTGTATAGTTACAAGCATAGGCTATAATGAATATAAACATTTTTAATAACTTTACTTAGAGTTTAACGCTATAACCCTAGCGGTGTACGCAGAGAAAACGGAGCGCCAAACGCTATGGTCGGTATACCTCTTTCGCCTGGTCTACTGTCATCGACGTCTTCATACATTGCCGTGTGATCCCGGCTTAGAATAGGATCACCCTGGTACTGATGGTGTCGTAAGAGGCGACTAAAGTACGAGTGGAAGAGTCACGTTGTCAGCAATGACAACACGCATGGGCAGACTCGACCGG
>DWMZ01006205.1:0-10444 GCA_018249855.1 Eueides tales michaeli | reverse complement strand
TTTTTATGGAAAATAAAGGTAAAGGAGCCTACGGGTCACCTGATGGTAAGTGATCAGATACCAGAGGGAAGAAAGGAAAATATTAAATACTCAACTTCTTTGAATGCAAATCGAATCTACAACCTGTCCTGTTTACAGACCGACGCTTGAGTTCCTGCGCCGCAACTGGCCTCAAATTTTATACAAATCATAATAGTCTCAAATTTCTTTAAAACATCCTAATGTTTTGCAAATTGAAAGTAAATGGTCTGCAAAATGAGAAAATTTTTGGCTAAAGTAAGCAAATGGTTGCCTGAAGTTGACGTATTGAGGGTATATGCAATCAATTTCGTTACTTGCATATTGACGGTGCCCTTTAAATTTAAGAATGTGTCATGTTTACGAAGAAAATATTCATTATCATAAAAAACATTATATAATATGATAAAAGCATTCAAAAATATTCCTGAGTTGTTAAAAAATAAATGCTTACCTTTTATCAATTTAAGGCCTGAGCTGAGGTGACGCAGACGCACAAGTGTGTGACTGTAAATATGACAGGTATGTAGATTTGATCACCACTCGAGGAAATTTTTACTTGTAGTAATGCAGCCGCTATTAAAACAGTCTTTATTTTGCAGAAGCGAGCGAGTTATTATTTTGCGCTAATAATTAGGCCCTAAAGATAAAACAATATATAATTTAGGCCCTAAAGATTCCTAACGACAAAAATTAAAAGAAATTAATATATTAAGTTACTATAATTTTTGTAGCGTCAAGCTGTATGTGGCTCATGAAAAGATAGGCAAAGGGAACTTGGCAAACTAGTGTTAAGACACTCCGTTTTGTTCCCCACAATGAGGTAAATAATTTCTATGATATCTTATTGATATCTTATTTTGAATAAAATTATTTGACTTTCACTTTCGACCACGGAAGAAAAGCAATAGATAAAGCTAGTATTATATATGGAAAATATATTATTTGCCTTAAAACACCGTTCGCATCGGTATTTATACCATTTATTTGTGAAAAAGGCATTTTATTGGGGACTAAAGTGTTTTTAATTAAAATGAACGACACGTTCATTAAACTCGGTGGGAGCGCTTCTTGCGTGCTATAAAAATACAAATATTAACTTACTTGAAGTTACCATGACTCAGTTGAGAGTGATTTAAATATGTACGATAGTTGTGGCTTCATTTTTTGTTACATAAATGGACTGGAAAACAGATTTTTTTCTGATTTTTTCTCAACGCCACGTTTTGCCTTGTTATAAGAGCGAAGAAATGAGAATATTAAATATTTAAATTGAAAATATTGAAAATTTCATTTCCTCGAATGGGGATCGAACCCACAACCTATCGCGTTGACAGCCACATGCTTGAACCCCTTCGCCACGACAGGCTTCAAGCAAATAAAAATAAAAAAAATACTTATACACATTGAAAGGTACCGTTAAAACTTAATTATTTTATGGGCTATCACATTACATATATTGAAATTTACAATTTTTTTCGACGATGAATACCGACCGATAAAAGTTGATTAATATGAAAATAATATAAAATCAGTCGAACAGCAGTGCTTATTAGCGTTAAACGAATGTTAAATCAGTTGTTATATGTGTATGTATTTACTTATTTTACCATATTTCCTTATTTTTGTTTTACGCTGTATCCCGCAAATAGCAGGGTAGGCAGAGGAAACTTGGGAACCTAGTGTTGAGACACTCCGTTCCGTTCATACTGTCCGCTGAATTATAGTCAATGCATGTTGAGTCGTGGAACTTAACGCTGCGCCGTGCCTTGTTATCAGAGCAATGAAAATGATGACATGAACCATTTAATTGAGAAACTATTAAATATTTTATATCCCCGAAAGGGGGTTGAACCCAGGACGTATCACGTTAACAGTCACACGATGGTGCCCCTACGCCATGGGAATCCTCAAACTGTATTTCCTGTAATAAGTAAAGGTAATGGTTGTGGGATCGATGCCCACTAACCTACTATACAAGAAAAAATCTGAAGTTTCTTTATATTGTATGATAAATTTAAATATTCTCTCCAATGGTCCACCTAAAGACAATGATATAAGTACTTTAAGAGATAATTCTTTCACTTCCTATGTTTATACTAAAGAATATTTTTTTATATTTATAGACATATTAAGGATGTCGTAGTGCTGGGGCACAAGCGTATAACTATAAGTTCAATTCTTATAGAGGAAATGAAATATTTAATGTTTTCGAGACATTGAAAATCTCTGCTAATGGCATTGAGTTCCGCCATGTCTCAGCACTAGGTCTCTCCTTACTCGGCTACGCAAGATACAGCGTGAATTTAAAAAAAAATAGACATCGTCGTTTCGTAGTGAAACAGTGTTCAAGTGTAAACTCGGCGATTAACAATATTATAGTTAAAAGAAATATATATTTCTTATTTTCCTGACTGGTCGTTGAAGCGGCGGCGTTAAGTTCCGCTACTCAACAGCAATAAAGTAGTTGTTTTAAACATACATTTACATATATATTTTTTATGTTTCTTGTAAAACAAAATATTATAACAGGTAATTATGAACGTGACTTAAAAAAGGAAAGCATTGTAGGAACGGTAATTAGCCCTTTAAGAATATTATCTTTAAGAGTCCTGCGTAAAAAGAAATGAAAATTCTATCATAAACCAAGAAATGCCTGCTTTTTTAAAATATGTATATATATTTTTTGTATGTTTTTTTTCTTTCTTTTTCGTACTGTATCCCACACACGGCAGGCTAAGCAGAGGGATCTTGAGAACTTAGAGTTAAGGCACTCCTTTCTCACTCTCCACTGATATTTAGGCATTGCGTAGTAAGTATAGGAACGGAACGCTGTACTTTACCTTATTATCCGAGCACAGAAATTAAAATATTAATATATTTCAATATTTCAAATCTTCAAGTGAAGATCAAGCCTACTACGTAGGATCCTATCCATAACCCTAATGTTGAACGAGTAGAACAATATCACGAAATTCAATTTTTATCTTTCAACTCAACGTCGTACTTTGTATTAAAGACAAGAATATTCCAGAAACCGATTCATTCCCCTAAGTAAAGGTACCCTCGAGAGTGCTTTGATCCAAACTTTTATACTAAAAATTCATGTAGACTTAACTAAAATTAATTTCTATATAAAAAATGACGGCCCATAAAATGATATGCAATATAGATCCGTAATAACTTATCGAAACTTATAACAGGAGAGGGAAAAGTTGTTCAAATTATCGTCAGACAAACTTTTTTCAACGTTTTTTGGGAGCAGACATAAAAGGTAGATAAAATGATCTAAATAATATGATATATGATATAAAAATATATTAAAAGCAATAAATCATTTTGCAACAGTGCAATATTTAATAGTTTCATTTTCAAGGTAAGTGCGGTGTTGAATTCTACCACTAAACATACTTACAATTGGCGGGAAGTTGGGAACTAAAGCTTGGGGAGCAAAATATTGTAACACTAGGACTCCAGGTTATCTCTGCCTACTAATATCTTTGATTATCGCAATTGTTAAACATTTTAATATCTCTGCCTAACCTGGTATGAGCAAGATAAAGCGAAAACCTATAAAATATTTTTTTTTGAGTGTTAGAATACAAATTAATATAGAGATACGTATAGATTTGCAGAGATCAACATCACACCATGTCTAAAAGGGTGGTAAAACCAAAAAATGAAAACCAGAGAAATGCGAGCAAACCTCGTCTGTCGAGGGTTCCGTAACAATTTTAGGATTATGAAAATAGATTTTATAAAATCTGACAATATTTATGTGAAATAATCTAAAATGTTATAAGGTTGTTATTGTTTTTATCCGTAATATAAATGTAAATTACTTTTTTTAAGACTTTTTATAGAACCAAATTTTAAAATGTAGTTCTACCAAAAGTTTATAGTGTACATTTTCATTACTCGGTGATTTCATAAAAATCGAATAAAAACGATGCAAATGCCGGACTATAAATAAAGCGATACTATAGAGGTTCCTTTTTTCTTTTTGAGATATCATAAAAAGAAAATAATGAAATAAAGCTATCACACTAATGCACTCACATAAATATTGTTCAGAAGTGTTGTTTGTGGGGAACAGTTTCGTTAATCTGAAACTGAAAGTACTGAAACATTTGGATGTGAGCCAAAATGTCACCTATATTTACTATTAGACACAAAGTTAAGTTCGTGAACATGTTTATATTTTACTCAACTGCGCTAAAAGGATGGTAATGTGTTTCGAAAATATGAATCTATGTACATATGTTTGTGTATATTTATTTGACATGTCATATAGATTAAACGACTGAATGGTTGTTGAAATTTGATACAGAGGAGTATGCAGAGGTAACTTGGGGATCAAGTGTTGAGATACCCCATTTCTCGTTAAGTTTCTTTGTTCTCTACTTTCTGACCATTTCTAACGTATTCCTTGTTCAGTGGTGGAACTAAACATCACGCTTTGCCCGTCACCAGATCGAGGAAATAAAAACTTACAACCATTGCACTTAACATTGCATGCTTACGCCATGACAAGCCTCATTCTTTTATACTAAATCTAAGTATTTAAACTAATTTCTAGTTAATTATTTATCACAATATACTATCTTACTCGTATATTTAACGAAAAGCAAAGTCGTTTGAAATTGAACGTCGTGGCCATCTTACTCAGAAAGTAATTAGATTGACCTACAGCCTGATAGGATCCAGACTAAATATAAATCTTGAGGTTTATTAACGACAGGAAATTTTCGTTTGCATATACAAATATTATGAGAATTTTTAATAAAATATTAATAAGATATAATATTTTCATTATATCTTATTAATATTTTATCGTTCTGGTATCGTTCGTGGTATATCGTTCTGGTAACGAAGCAAGGAACGATGTTGAGTTACTCTTCTTTACACGCAATGGCTTCATAATTTGGCGAAAAGTAAGTAACTAAAGTGTCTAATGGATACGAAGTGTCTATATAATAAACATTTTTTGGTTTCACGCAGTACACGCACATAGCAGGATAGGCAGAGAAAGAATATAGGATCTTAGTATTAAGACACTCCGATATCCTTTAAAAGATTATGTTCTCCATTTTCCGCTTCCTCCGAATTTTTGCAGCATTAAGTGTTGAGCGGATCTCAACTATGCGCCTTTTCTCGTTACTAGAGCAAGAAAATAAAAATAATAAATATTTAATTACCCAAATGGAAATCGAGTCACCAACCGTCTACACCGCTTAGCTATATAGGTATACAAACATTTCCTACTGAATTCCACCTCCGATATATTTCACCACAAATACCTTCAACAAAGCTGTATAAAAACGCTGTGCATAATACAATAGATACGTTATTCATATTTCTATACGTGAAGCGATGTCAGCATTACGTGAGCTCGTTCATAAAAATTGCTTTCTACCAAATAGAAATTACCTCGAAAGCACCTTGACATGATATCTTATATTTAGGCTTCTCGCATTTATCTCTGATGAAGGAAGGGCAAGGAAACACAGGGTAGGGAATCTAGTGTTGAGATACTCCGTCCTCATTAAAACACTTCCGTTTCCCACTTTTTGCTGAATTTCGGAGGCATTTTCTTAAGTGGCGTAGCTAAGCACCATTTAATATATAAGTTAAGGCTTAAAATAAAAAATCCATTAAAACCATGCGATGGCACAATAATATCTGTAAAACAAGAGATAATAGGACATAATTACATACGTGCTTTGAATCAGACGACTAAACAGCTTGCCATTTTATTTGACCATTTTCTACATTATTGTGTTTTTAATATAATTTTACGTGCATGGGCTTCCATTAACAATGAGATATTTTGTTGCATTTTAAGTTCAAATTGACGGAATTTACTGCCACATTTTGTCTCAGCAACGATATTATTATTATATATCGATGACAACTTTCACGTTTACAGCGATTTCAACATTTTAAATTCAATATTTTCATAAATTTACAAGTGCTAAATCCCTAAGATATACATTTTACACCTGCGTGTTTGAGGCTTTGTGGAACTTTAGTTCAAAAGTCTGATCTGAAACTTACATGAAGCAACAGATTTTTACAAATATAAAAAAATTGAATAGACTGAAGGAATTTAGTAGAAGATTTTCAAGTCATTCGTTTACTTCCTCAAGCTGGAATCAAACGTAAAATTAAACGTAAAATTTCCAATCAGATGCTTTCCAACTACGTCACTTTTGCCTGATTTATTATTTTATTACTTTTTATAAAAACATTGCTATCCTTTAAAATGTCTATTCTATCCCAATAGTGAGCGAAGCTAGTGGAAGTCGACAAGCGAAGCGCGCAAATTAATATTATTACAAAGTTTGAATTTACTGTCTATCATAAGTATGACTTGTCTGAAACAACCTGTCCAACATGTCAGGTAAAACGTTTCTAACGTAAAGCGAGTATTAGTTTCAAATATACTGATACATTAATTATTTATTTATGTCTTTTTAATTGTCATGAGGCCTGTCACCTTTTAACAAGGCATAGCACGGCGTTTGGTTCCGCCAGTCAACACGCACGTGAAAGCGTTTTAATGAGAAACACTGACTTCACATTAAGATACTAGGTCGATATTGTTTTTTTCAATTAAAACTTATACAATGGATAATGGAACGGAGTGTCTTAACACTAGGTTAGTAAGTTCCCTCTGTCTACCCTGCCATGCAGATATATCGTGGAGCTAAAAAATAATTGAGAGAGTATAGCTTCACGCTGTATCGTGTATACAGCAGAGAGAGCAGAGGGAACCTAATAATAACACACATAGTTCCCCGACGTACTAGCTCGCTTTAAAGACATTGCGTACAAGTATTATATTGTCACCAGAGCAAGAAAATAACTTACTTCAACGTAGATAAGAACGTATAGCATAGTTGATCAGCGCGCTTTAACGGTTTCTAAAGTTTAAAAAGTGGCGCGGGCTCAAATTCCGCTATTTTAAATTTTTGACTCGTAACTTATCATAACTTATTTCTTAGAATTTCGGAGCTCTAATCCGTAACTTTATATATATATATTCTTTATTACTACCGTCATCTGTACACAAAATACCATAAAGCTCACAACTCAAATCAAAATAGATAATTATATCCATTACATATCTAAACAAATTAGTATGTGTGTACTTTGATTCTCGTAAATTCAACGTGTAACAGACGTTGTTGTTCGTTTATTAGATTTTAATGATTCACTTGAGAACGGAAATGTCGTAATGGGAACGGAGTGCCTTAACGCTAGATAAAAACGTATAAAAATTTGGACGAAGCAGGAGACGGGTAGACTACCCGTGACCACGGACTACTGTAAAGTGTTCGAAACGTCGGGTTTCCAAAAATGTTTAAAATTCAATATACGCGATTAATCCGTTTAAAAGTGTTTCATTTAAAATGTTATCTAGAAGTTCTCTAGTACTTTAAAATGTTAGATTTATATGAAAATGAGACCGACTGTGTGATATTATAGGTGCAAAAATAATGTGCTTGATTCCCGTTGGGTTTTTTTATATCTAAATTATATTATTAATCTTAAATGCGGGTTCGCCTGCTCATACTTTCAATAGTCAAATTATATATCTTTACTAAATTTACAAGCCTTAGTGTGGAATAATACTTTAAAAATATTAAAAATAATATATATATTTTTTTTAATTTCACGCTGTATGTCGCACATGGCAGGGTAGGCGGAGGCAGCACAGTAAGTTAATCTAATATAATTTAAAAATCGTTTACATAAAAATTTGTATCAATGTAGACACAGAGCATCTTGAATAATAAGTTCTTATAGGGAACGATGCAAAAATAAAAGAAAGACGAGACTTTTTGTCACAGGAGCACAAACGCGCTTCTGTTATCGCAACAGGTTGTGGTTCAATCCTCACTCGAACCAATAAAATATTTTGATACTCTAGTTCTGTTAACAAGGCAAAGTGCGGCGTTAAGTTCCACCAATCGAAAATGGGATACGAAACGGAGTGACTTGGTTCCCTCTTCCCTGCTATATGCGAGATATAGCGTGAAACAAAAAAAAGGAAAAAACGTACTGAACTTGATATATCGCAGTGACCAAGGTCACTACTTAACGCCGGTTTCAAATGTCGGGGGTGGTAACAATCCGGTCGAGTCTGCCCATGCGTGTTGTCATTGCTGACAACGTGACTCTTCCACTCGTACAAATCTTAAATCTTATATATAATAATAATATATTCAATATCAGTTACACAATTGCGCTGCCGCTTTGATAAATTACAAAGACTGATTTCCCGCGAGGGCAATGTGATGTGGATGTGACACGAATTATTACCTGCCAGTGAGATTGATACAATTATACCGCTTGCTAGTATAGCTATAGATTATTTTTTGCTTCACGCTCTGCCCCACATGTAAAACGGTAGTCAGAAGAAACGTAGTGTAAAGAAACTGTGTTCACTTTTGAAGATTTTTTGAAAATTGCGTGTAGATTGGTAGAGCTTAACACCGCGCTCTGTTTTTTAGAGTGAAAAATGTTTTTTTTCTCTACAAGTGGTAACGGGAGGAATCGACCCTATAATTAGCAGTCACTTGTATGTTTCATTCTTTGTACTGTAAACAATAATCGAATGATGGTACAGTAAATTAATGTGTTTTAGTTTAGCGCTTAAGAAAGAAAAAATCTTATTTAGAAAACGTATCAAAAATTCGAAAGAGGATTTGAACCTGCGCCATTTGGGAATAATATTGCACTGTTTGAAAATAATAGGAACACTCACCATATTATAATTTTTGTTGAATATCATCAGATCTAAAATTATTTTAAAAAGATGTCAATATGTACATGTATAAATATACGGCGTTACCGCTCAGCACGCAAAACCCTCAGAATTCAGCGGAAAGTGATGTATGGAAAATTCGTACTGGGAACGAAGTGTCTTAAAACTAGATTCCCAGGTTCCCTCTGCGAAACACAGAGTGAAACTAAAACATAAGTAAATATTAATGATATCATTAAATATTGTTTTGAAATAAATAGAAAAATATTTTATATTTTTAGTCCTACATTAAATTTACTTCGTATATGCGCAAATTTACACTTTTTTAATAATTTGTCAAATTTTATTTAAAGATTAGCAACAAGATCTAATATCAAAACATTTCGTACTTAACTTTCCTCTTAAATTTGAATTTGAAACAGCAAGTTGTATGGCGAAATGAATGTATTATCCAGAATCGAAATTGAACCCACAATCCACACATTTACAACTAGACTTTCTATTTATACCACGACAGTACAAATTTTTGTAAAAATCTATAAATATCACAACTAAAATACATATATAATAAATATTAAAACAACTTCTTATTCAGCAACTTTAGGGACTAGTGGATCCCTCGTGAGTTGCTCCGTCTACCTCGTAAATGATCAATAATATTAAATTTACCAAACTTTATTTAAATTGTTTATATTTTTTTAGGAATAAGCATTGGTGCATGGAAGAGGTGTGAGACTGTAAAGGCGACAGGTTCTGGGTTCGGTATTTATTCGAGGAACTAAAACAATCAATACGCGATGGTTGTCCATTGAGTGTTGAAACGAAAATATTAAATATGTAGTTTTCTTGAATGGGAAAGGAACCGTTTACAGTCACACGCTTGTACACATGTGACACGTCTGGTCTCTTGGTCTTAATGTATTTCCGTTTTCCTAATACAGTATAGAAAAGTATTAATTGTACGATATGCATAATGCTATCATTTGACAAAAATGAAAAAAGAAAGTATAATATTTATACTAAATTTCTTATGATTATTTTGATACAGCTTTTGAATGTAAGCGCGATTGCTGTGGATTCCATTAACAGTCTTATATATTTTCTCTAATTGATTATGTAACAAGACAAAGCGCGGTGTTTAGATCCACCACTAAACAAGCAATATCTCAAAAACTAGACGTTACTTAAAAACAAAGTATTTTGAAGAAAATATAAATATAAAATTTACTTTTGTATCATTACTAACTATATGAACATTACTTTCACTGTACAAAATACGACAAAAAATGCGCTCCCAAAAATGTAAAACTCAATAAAATAAACGGAAAAACACAAGCATTTTTTCACTCACTAAATCTTGTTAAACGCAGGTGTTTATTTACACAGTAAAAGGCTTCCGAGCGCATAGAATTAATAAGCGTGGTATAATACAGGGTGATCCCTCAAGGTAATGGCCTATAAAACCATTCCGAAATGCACCTACGTCCATGAAAATGAATATATGTCACATAAACGGGTATTTAGGCTATAGTCCTAAATAAAATACTGATCGTTATATGTTTATTGGAAGATTTTTAATATATTTTATATTTTTAGTCCTAATCAAATTAGCGTGAAACAAATTTAACAAAATAAGAATATTCTATTTTTTAG
>DWMZ01006204.1:0-10445 GCA_018249855.1 Eueides tales michaeli | reverse complement strand
GTTAAAGTAAATGTTTCTGTATCTCTATATTATTTCATATGAAATGTAATCAAATTGAGTTTAAATTAGATAAAGTGATTTTGACTCTATCACTGTTGACATAATAAATCTGTGGCAAAAGTGAGAAATTTTTTTAACACACATGGTAAGGTGGACAAAGGGAACTTAGGAACCTGTTTGTTAAGACAATTTCGTTCCTCATTCTCTATTAAAATTTTGATACGTGCAGTGGCAAGACCCAACGCTGCGTTCCACCTCGTTACCGGAGAAATAAAAATATCAAATAATCTTCCTTATTGGAATGAAGATAAGGAAAAAAAAAATAGAACAACATTAATTTCTTACTAATTATTTATCTGAAAACGTTAAGTGTAAACTTGTATTAAAATAATTTCTTGGTATTTATTCAATAGGTTTTCTATTTTAATATGCAAATAAATCTCAATGATATCTAGTTCACATTATAATGACTTTGTGTTCACCTAAATGTCAATTAGAATTTGCGTTTTAGTTTTTAATTATGGAATAATGAAATATTGTCAATCATCTTATCTTATTTAGAAGATAAAACTTCTTATATTTTTTAAATAAATTAGCATAAATATGATTTAATTTAATAGTTTTTTTTTAATCGCACTACATCCCACACCCTGCAGGGTAGGCAAAACTTGGGAACCCTAATGTTTACATATTCCTTTCCTTAAGGCCCTAAGCCTTCTATTCCCCACTTTGCGTCGAAATTTGAGATATTACTTGCTGAGACGGAACTCAAGTCCGCATTTTGCACTATAACAAGATCGAAGGAATAAAAGTATTAAATATTTATTTTCAAATATTTAACATTACGACAATAAATAAAAATATTAAATAATTCGTTTCCTCGAGCGGTATTCGAACCTACGCCCTGTTCACCCGTTTACAGGCACACTGCGCTACAACATGCGCTTCTGCTGAGAAGAGCCGGTAAGAAACTCACAAGATATACAATTTTATTTACAGATAACAAAATATGGCACAATCAAGGACAAAAGAGATTCCAAAATCATTTCCGTAAGGCGCAAGGATCTACGCAAGCACACTCTGACTGTAGCCAACGTTATAACCGATAGCAATGAGACGAGAAAACATTTAGATGATCGATTGTAAGTATTGAGTATTGAGGCCTGCGTTTTCATTTTAAATACTTAATGTTTTCATTTCTTAGCCCTGGTAACAAGGCGCGGCGTTGATTACCGCCACATAACACGCAATGCTTCAAATTCGGCAGAAACGTAAGAACGGAAAGGAGTGTCTTAACATTAGGTTTCCAAGTTCCTTCTCGTGAGTGGGGTATAGAGTGAAGCTGAGTGAGTGAGTGATTATAATGTATGTGGCTATAGATGTGTGTAGTGGGACTTGGGACTTAGCTATAAACCAAATATAGGATCTCTAGAATTGTGAAAATATTCAGCTGTTATACGTTGGTGCAATGTATAATGTTACATACATATTTTGTAACTAGCCAAATGAGTCAATCGTCGTTTTTACCATAGACAATATATCATTTTTTTTTTTATTTTTCATTCTTCACTATATATAGATGAACATGTAGAACCGAGAGTCATAACATTTTGTTTTTCGGTTTTCGTCCTGTTTTAGAAATATTGGGTGGCGGAACTACTAGCCGCACTTTTTTTGATAACAGAGCGAGAAAATGAAATAATTCATGTCCTCGAATGAGATTTAAGCTGACAACTTTTACCGCGCTTTCCTTATAAACCTAATTAAAAATAAGTATTCACCATGTTACCTTTTGTAAGTTAAGACAGTCAGTTCGTATTAAGGCAAATGGCAGAACTGTTTTTTTTTTTATGGAAACGCGACGGGAAACGGGCGTGCGGGTCCCTTAATGGTAAGTGATCAATGCCGTCCACGGCCCCGTGTAGCACCAGAGGAGTTACAGGAGCGTTGCCGGTCTTTATGGAGAACGGGCACCGGGGCCCGACATTACCCAGTGTGAAACGCAGTGGCCAAAGCCACTACTTAACGCCGGTTTTAAATGCCGGGGGTGGTAACAATACGGTCGAGTCTGCCCATGCGTGTTGCCATTGCTGACAACGTGACTCTCCCACTCGTACTTTAGTCGCCTCTTACGACACCATCAGTACTAGGGTGATCCTATTCTAAGCCGGAATCACATGGCTAGTACTTAACATGGTTCTTTATATATCTCCTTAGCAGAGCGAGAAAATAGTAAAATACTTTATTTTCTTAAGTGGGAATCGAACCCACTGACTAATATAGAAGTACATTTTAATCTATACTGATTTTTTTTTAGTTTATAAAAAAAATATTTCCAATCGAAACTAGTTTTGACTGCATACAATCTTTGACTGCAACGTAAATCAAATACCACAAATAAATATAATATTGTTATAATATTCATACAAAGTTTCAGTTTGTGTACACACACAGAAACTTTGTAATATTGTCGTCATAGTTGCGCAGTTGGATTGCGTGTGTTTTAAATACTTATATTTTAAAATCACAGCCAAAATGATATAATTTTATGTGCAAGCAAATAACATTTTTAATTAGAAAAAGCCCCATTGACTCAAAAAATATATACTTCATATCGGCAAAATGCTTGTAGGTCTTAAAATGCTAATTCAATTTTCATAAAACATAGATAGCTAAGAACCATATTGAAAAGGCCCTTTCGATTAAAAAAGCCACACTCCAACCAGATTCATTCATTCATGAGCTACGTTGCTACTAACAGTCAGGTCAGGTCAAAGTTTTAACGCGGGGTGTGTTTGTTTTTGCGTCGGCGCTATAAAATAATGTAATATTTGATATTGAAAAATTTTATATTTTTCCTTGTTTTCGAAACACATCAATTATATTTACTTACTTTGTTGGGTAAAATTTTGTAACTTTTATATGAAAATCTCTGTATACATAATTTTTATACATAAGTATCAAAATTAAATAAATAAATAAATATATAATGATAAAGTTATATGATGGTAGGCACCTCAAAGGGAAATTAACATATGTATTTATTTACTTCCAACAATTTGATTTTTCCTTCAAAATATAATAATTTATAATTCCTATGGCAAATTAAATTAATCGATTTGAATTTTAAAAATTTTCACATACATTTAGTCTATTTTTAGCTTAGTCAGAGTATTGTATACAGTAGTTATAGTCAGAGTAAACCTTAGCGAACCTAGTGTTAAAACATTCCGTTACCATTAATACACTTCCGTATACCACTTTCTGCGGAATGATGGAGGCATTGTGTGTAAAATGGCGATACTCAACGTTGCACTTTGCCTCATCGTTACCACAACGAGGAATTGAACCCACTACCCGTCGCCTTTACTGTAGCACGCTTGTGTCTCTGAACCACGAAAAGCCCTAATCTGAATTTACGCTTTATATCTAATTAGGAATTTTATTGAACTTTCTTCTGTCTATGTGTCTGTGTCTATCTTGACTACGGTTGCTCCTTAAAGAATTAATTGGTAAAAATTTAGATGGTGACGGGTTTTTTTAATCCAAATTCTTTTTTATTGCGGTTCTTAGCTATTTTTTTGTGAAAATTTGATCAATTATTAAGGAAACACAAGCACTTTGCTAAGATGAAGTAGTGATTTCTAGGGTAAGATTTAAAAAAAAAATATATGTTTTTATTAATATAGAAATCTTCACCAAGATTCCATAACAAAAATGTCGTATATGGTCGTCAAGATATGTTTTGAAATGCTAAATTCTACAGAGAGACGTATTTACACGCACACTTGGGGATACAGAGACAAGAATGGCAACTGGCAAGGCATAATCGATCATCTTTTGAAGAAAGAGGCTGATCTCGGTAAAAAATATGCTTTGATTGAATAGTTTTATAAAGATCTGTATTAATAATTGTTATTATTATATTCTTACATTTATAATTAGTCTAATACTTATTTAGAAAACGTATAAAATTTTTAACGTATTGGGATTTGAACACGCGCTTCTTGGAATCCGTGTAAGCGCTCTGACCACTACGTTGTCGTATGAGAACGCGATATGAGACATTTAAATATAGTAAAAATATTTATTATAAGTCCGTCGATTAGTAAACTGATTTATATCAATGTTAAGTGGCTTCCCGCCGAACTATGAGTGTCCCAAGACTATGGTCTCTCTGCCTACCTTACTATATATAGGTATATATATAACAAAGTGTGAAGCTGACAAGTATTAATTTTTTTTTAGCTTCACGCCGTATCCCGCATAAGGCAGGGTAGGCAGAGGGAACCCGGGAACCTAGTGTCAAGACACTCCGTTCCCCACTTTCCGCCGATTTTTGTGGCATTGCGTGTTGAGTGGCGGAACTCAACGCCGCGCTTTGCCTTATAATATTTAAATTGAAAATATTAAATATTTCATTTCCTCGACTGGGGATCGAACCCAGAACCTATCGGTTACAGGCAACGCTTGTACGGCTGCGCCACAACAGGGCTCACAGGTATAAATTTCATAAATAAATCATTTAGGATTGGACTTATACAAAATTACGAAGAAATACACGAATAGCATTTTTTAGCAGGCGACAAAATTAGATTTTTGCCTATACTATTAAAGACGGCTGACATTTTCAAGGTATGTTTTGACGCAGGGCCATAAGCGTGTGAGTGTAACGACAGATTATGGGTTCGATTCTAAGAAATTAAATATTTAATGTTCTGAAGAAATTAAATAGTTCTGGCAATAAGGCAAAGACGCGACGCTGAGTTTCACTACGCAACACGATGTGCTTCAATTTCTATGAAAAGTCGGGAACGAAACGGAGAGTCTGAGCACTAGATTCCCATATTTACTTTGTCTACTAGCTAAAAAAGCCATTTATAATTACTAAATTTACTTAATTGTTATAAGTGAGTTAAATATATACAAAACTCATTCTTTTTATCAACAGGTACTCTAACAATTTTCACCCAAGAGCGTATGAAAGCGATCGACTACATAGCCATGGTGGGGTCCACGGCTGTACGGTTCGTGTTTAGGGAACCCCCGCTCGCGTTACTGGAGAATATCTTCACTCTGCCGTTTACTGGCGCTGTGTGGATTGCAATAGCTATATGTGTGCTGGGATGTGCTGTATTTCTGTATATCACCTCGAAATGGGAGGCTTCTGTTGATATGGTATCCGTTTGTATTATTAGCATATATCAGAAATATACCAAAGTTATTAATCATTTTATGAGAATTTGCTTCACGCCGTATCCCGCGTGTGGTAGACAGAGGAAATTTTAGAGCTCTATTTAATACTTTAGTTCCCAACTTGTTGCTGGATTCTGGAGGCATTGAGTGGAAATTACATATCATCGAGCGAATGTCGAACCTACAAATAATTTCTGTTCCCCAATTATCATTGAATTTAAGATATTGCTAATCGAGTAGCGGAACTCAACGCCGCGCTTCAACTAGTTAACTGAACGAAGAAATAAAAATATTAAATAATTCATTCAATGTGTGGGTATTACCACAAATACCAATATTTTTACTCCTAGGCCACGACAAATACCAATGTATTATTTTAATACCTTTTATACGTTTAATTCAAGTTAGGGTTACAAAATGTGTTTAACGGAACTTGAAACCCACGTTTTTTTAGAAATAGTTCATACACTCAAGCCAAATGGGCCATAGCCCATATGCTCTTATGGAGATGGAGAAAATTTAAATACTAATTAAAATATATTTAAATAAGTATCAAAATGTGTGTATGTAAACAAATTATAGTAATAATAATTTTATACTTGCTGTTGGTATTTTGAGCTATTTCTAAAAATAAAAAGCATATTCCAGCATCCACTACAGTTAAATGGCTCTTGGGCGGACGTGCTCATATTGATAATAGGCGCTGTACTGCAACAAGGATGTACGCTCGAACCAAGATACGCTGCAGGTACTATTTCTTAATTACTTAGCAAATATCTACCTAAATATTTGCTATGTTTATTTGTGTTATCCGTGTGTCTTGAGGGTCTATTTTAAAAATGTTACTATATAACTAATTTTGTAATAATATTTTTTAAATAATTAAAAATAAAAATATATATAACTGTCGTAGCGCAGGGGCACAAATGTGTGACTGTAAACCACAGTTTATGGGTTCACTTCCATCCCCATTTGAAGAAGTCAAATATTGTATGTTTTCAATCGATTTTTCTTTCATTTCTTCATTTTTTTGCTTTTGTAACTAGACAAAGCGCGGCGTTGAGTTCCGCCACTCTCCGCACATTGCCTTAAATTCGGCAAATAGTGGGTAAAGGAATGGAATGTCTCAACACTAAGTTCCCAAGTTCCCTTTGCCTGCTGTTCCATGTGCGGAATACAACGTGAAGCTGTAAAAAAAGTATTAAAATACCTCGAAAGTGAATCAAAAGGGCTGTTTTGTTTACAATTGCATGACACAGATTAATCAAGTATTTCAGTCTTCGAATAATATACATGGTAAGTTATTTCATTTTCATCATTCTACAGGTAGATGTGTTACTCTGCTTCTATTCGTTGCTCTCACTATACTGTATTCAGCGTATTCCGCTAACATAGTAGTGTTACTCCGAGCACCGAGCTCTTCAGTAAGATCACTTACGGACCTTTTAAATTCACCCTTGAAACTTGGTGCCAGTGATTTTGAGTATAATCGCTATTTCTTCAAGGTAATATTCCAATGATATTTACACTTTAAATAATTAGTAAATAATTTTAATATTATATTCATATTTTACACCTTCTTGGGGTTACCCCAAAAGAAAATAAACGGATTTTAGGATCATTTCGTTGTTCATCAGACAAGACTGTTGATACTGCGTGGAGGTATCAAGATGAAAATTTCAATTCAGTATTATCTTTTGGAGCACAGAGATAAATTAAGCTTATAAGTTAACGAAATCAAAATATACAAGCATTTATGGGTCATTTTTACTGCGTTTTGTATAAAGTACAAAAAATATAGCGTACTTCCCTGGAATCTATAAGTATAACATTTGGTACAAAGTAATAATATTCAATATAAATAAAAGAAAAAGTTTGTAAATTGAACAATTATCAATATAGCATAAAATATAATCATTACAAACTTATATTTTAGTTAGTTCATTTTATAGGGAAAGCATACATATTTACGTCCGCAAACTTAAGTTTGTCAAATTTTGTATGTTGTACTTCCCGTTGACATACATATCTTGAACCTGATACGGAACTTTCTGTAGGCGATTGACCCGCACTAGACCGATTTTTTTATATTTGACACATTTGCAAATATTAAAAAATATATATTACTAGCTGTTACCCGCGACTTCGTCCGTATTCACTATTTTGATCATAGTGACATACACATAAAAGATAGATATATGCTGTCGCGGACTTTTATTTAGAACTATTTAAGATAAATAATCCTACAGTAATCTACTTATGTGTTATCTTTGTGTAACTCCAACGATAAAAAGAAATATTTTTTTAATGTCGGTGATCCCATCTTCGGGTAATCTGAGGAACATATTTAATACATATGTTCCTCAGATTACTCGAACCATCTCCTTTTTTGAAGTCAGTTAATAAAATGAGATGATAGTCAGATACAGATCTCCCAATTGCGTTATTATACGAAAAAACCACATCTGTGCCTTTCAAATTTGAGGGTAGCCCTCGATTTCTCCAGGATTCCATCGTTAGATCCTAATCTCCTTACCATGGGACCAATTGTGAAATATACCCTCTCGAACAAAAAAAGGAATTTTGAAAATCGGTCCACCCATCTTCGAATAATCGGGGAACATACAAAAGAAATCCCTATAAATTTTAACTTATGATGTTATTCTGATATCTAAGCTATATTACTGCAAAGTTTCATGAAAATCCGCTCAGTAGTTTTTGCGTGAAAGAGTAACAAACATACACACATCCGTACAAACTTTCGGATTTATAATATTAATAAGAAATAAGATAAGATAAGATGTATAATTTGCTCAGAAAATTTCTTGTATGTGTTTCTTTCTTAATTATCTTATATGTAATACTTTTAAAAGCATTATATATACAATACAAAAATGTATGTATATTTGAAACCGTTACAACTAGATAGACACGACACAAATATAAAATATTATAGCTATCTATATTAAAACTTACACATTATTATTAAACTTGTAAAATATGGACAAAGAAAATGATTTATAATATTTTAAGCTGTAATATATTTTCAGAAATTAAATGAACCAATAAGGAAAGCTATTTACAACAAGAAAATAGCGCCAAAAGGAAAGAAGCCAAACTTTTATACAATGAAAGAAGGAGTTGAAAAGATAAGACGGGTATGTTCGTATTCTCAAAAGCAATTTTTTACAAGATACTGTAGATTAGTTAGGGTAAATTTAGGTAGACTTTATATACCAAACAAGAATCTTTTAAAAACATATTTTATTTAATCATATTATTTCCTTTTGATAACCTTGTCCTAGCGCAGGGGCACAAACGTGCGACTGTAGACGGTATAGTTGAGTGCCTCCACTAAACACGCAATGGTTAAAATTGGCAGGAAGTAGGGAACTGAAGGTGGGTTCTTCACACTAGGTTCCCAAGTTCCCTATATCACCTGCCCTGCGAGATATAGCGTGAAGCTATAATATTAACACTTAATTTTTACTAGTCGACGATTATGACAAAAAAATGTTATCTTTGAATCCAAATTTTCAATAGGAATTACTTAATTCACTCCTACCTGAGCAGTAAACTGCAAAAAATGTTTATTTTTTTTTTGTTTCTAATAATATTACTAAAGAATTAACGGGAAAAACGTGTCTCCGCCGACTTAAACTAATTTTTATGTATAGCCTTATTATAGAAAAACTTACAAAAATTAGACTCAATGTTTCATTCTGATTTCTAAGCTATATTGTTGAAAAGTTTCATCTGAATCCGTTTTGTAGTTTTAAGTGTAAGAAGAACACCCATCCTTACAAACAATCACATTTTTGATATTATTAATATTAGTAATATTTCTAATATCAGGGCTTGTTCGCGTTCCACATGGAACTGAATCCTGGATACAGGCTGATCCAAGAAACTTACCAGGAAGATGAAAAGTGTGACCTGGTTGAAATTGACTATATCAACGAAATAGATCCTTGGGTCCCGGGGCAGAAGCGTTCACCATACAAAGATTTATTTAAAATCAAGTTAGTTATAATTTAAATACCATAATACATTATATAATATATAAAATGCAATGAATTGTACTATCAAGACGATTTATTTTTAATTAATCCGTAAGAAAAAAGTCATTGACATTTTGTTTTATTAAGTAGTATAGACAAATATTTTTTATATTCATTTTTAAATATAAGCACTCTGCTGTGACAATTACGACGTGCACACTTCTAAATTATACCACATGGAATTTATTAAATAGCATAGACGTACATATATAGGGCCAGCCGTTTCGCGCGACTGTTTGTGGTTTTGATCCTCACTCGAGGAAAGGAAGTATTTATTATTTTCATTTTACTCGCTCTGGTTTAGAATTAAAGCGCGACTTTGAAGTCCGCCACGCAACACGTAATGCCTGAAGGATTCAGTGGAAATTAGGGAATGGAAGTATTATAAATAGTGTAATTCTTTATATATTCCTTTTTTAATCCCCAGTTTCATCCGTATACGAGAAACAGGCATACAATCAAACATCCATCACCGTCTCCATGTTGGCAAGCCTCGTTGTTCCGGCAGCATCTCCGCGTTCAGCAGTGTTGGCATCACTGACATGTATCCGGCTGTCATCGCCACCTTGTACGGCATGCTCATATCTGTCGTTGTGCTGTGCCTTGAAATCGTTTATAAAAGATTGTAAGTGATTAGAAATCTAATAGCATATTTTTTTTACAATTTTCAAAGTATTAATTTACACTTGGGAAAGAAAAATGCTTATTTATAAAATCTAAATAAGTATAGCTTCTTCTTCAGCAATTTATGACGGGGAAAATGAAAATATTTTTATTAAAACAAATCTCTAAGTACTAATCTCTCTTGATTGGACTGTTTGGGGTTCTGGAACTAATGAAATAGTAAAAGTAAACTGAGGTAGAGTTTGTAAATTTTGAATTCATTATCCACCTAGACTGCAGCAGCAGCACTTCGTGCTGCAGGGTAGGCAAAGAAAACCCTGAAGTTAAAATTACCCGATCAACACCCACTGCCCTGTTTTCGTGATATTACCTGTTCACTAACGAAAAGTTAAATGAGATACTTACTACTTAGTAGTTAGTAGTAGAACTTACTACTTAGTAGTAGAATTTGATACCTTTAGTCAACATAAGTTTAGATATGAATTAAATTTACGCAACTATTGTCTGTATAAGCACAATACTCACAAATGTGAGTGATCTGAGAAGAAGGAGAAGAAGTGACGA
>DWMZ01006203.1:0-10445 GCA_018249855.1 Eueides tales michaeli | reverse complement strand
TAACTGGGCGGACTGGACCGGAATAATCCGGTGGTAATAATAATATCGTTCAATTATTGCTTTAGACAAATTAAATCCGGCGTACTGATCGTACGATTTTACTGTGGCAAAAGTACTATCTTAATTGATTGACTTAACAACGCGACTCTCAGATGTGGACTACTATGCATGATTATTGGACATGTTGGTGACTTCACATTCGCAACATTACCAAGTTACCGTGATGCCCTTTATATTAGGATACTACATTTAGACGAGTGCCCCTGGAGTGTGGTGGCTTTTTTCCACTCGTAGAATACCAGCAATTCGTCGCATCTGGCACTACAAGTCAAGAGATTGGGATGGAGAAAGTTACTACCTAGTCACTTAGAGTCCAAAAAGGATGACTGGCCACCTAAGGTGAGCCTCTTCTAGGATATTAGGGATATGTGTCATTGCTGTCGTTATTAGGAATTTTATAAGGGTGACTTGAGAATATCAACACGCTTATACTTAAATAATGTTCTATTGAACATAAAATCTAACTATATTAATAAAAAAATCGCAATAAGGAATTTTAGCCTTGGTTTGGCTTAATTTAGTGATTTCATTTTTTTTATAGAAAAACAAACAGCTTCATCGACATATAGCTGTTTTTCACGGAATGTTTTTGGTAAGATGATTATTACTGATTTTCATTAAGCTTGTACAATCTCAGTCGGATGTTTCTCAAGTAAGTATTTTCTTTGACGCGTTTAAACGATTCGCAAAAGATTCAATTTTTGTCACAGACATTGTTATTAATATATAATATTATTTATATATAATATTATTAATATATAATATTATTAAAATATAATATTATTAATATATAATATTATTAATTATTAAGTGTGGAACAACCTCTAAAAATGTAAAAAATGCTTTTCCTGTAATTTATTTTACAACAAAAGAAAACAAAAAGATCTATTTTTTAGCTTATTCATTAGAAACTGGATAATTAACAAACAGTCGGTTCAGTTAACAAGTTGTTATTGCTTTGGAAATTAATGTATTTGGTACTACGTTTGAATTACAATTGTTCTTTACTATACACCACTACTTATTAATTTTATAAATAGGCCAATTCCCCTATTGCTTCTATAATGGGTCGAATAATCTCAGGAAAGGTTGTCGGTTAGATCCTCACTCGAGGTATTAAAATATTTAATATTTTTCACATTAAATATTTTGTGTTTACATTTCTGGTAATACTAATGAGGCAAATCGCAACTTTGAGTTCCGTCACTCAACACACAATAGCTCTAATTCGGCGGAAAATTGGGAACGGAACGGAGTGTCTTAACAGTAGGTTCCTAAACTCTCTCTGCCTACTTTGTCATGTGCAGGATACAGCGTGAAGCTAAAACAAAAAGAAACTATTTAAACTAGCAACGTAATTAGATCCTTAAGATTATTGCTACTGAAATATGACAATCTAAGGTTTATATTAAAGGTTTCAGTTTTTTTGTTCATTCATTCATTTCTTCAATTATGGCGTTTCGAGCGTGCCAGTTGAGCACAGTTCACTTCGCCAGTGTCACGTTATATGGAAGACTCACGGAAGGAAAATCGGTAGGTGCACTTGCTTTAAATATATATAGAAACATACATACAGATATACTTACATACATACATGCATAAATACATACATATAAACGTACATAGATACATACATACATAAATACATACAAACATACAAATATTAAACATACACAAATAAGTTGTAACAAACGTATAAAAATTTCGACGGAGCTTGGTTAGAACGAATGGCTTAATTGGTCAGAGCGCTTGGACGGATTCAAAACTGTTGTAAAAAACATGCTATAAAATAAAAAAATGTAATATTTTCTCTCGTTTTATTTCAAATACCTATCATACATGCAAATAATAATTAATTTAACGATTTGTATGTGAGCGAGTTGTGCGTGTGTGAGTATATTGGTTCGGATTCATTTTACAGATGCCACTGTGGTGTCAATTTTACCTCAAAAAAATCAAGCAAGAGGGCACTGTTTCTTGGTATATTTACGTTACTCTTTGGTCTACCGTTAATATACCTACTTGTACTAAGCACATTAACGGTAATCAATCTTTAAGATCAGGAAAAGAAATGTACCAAATGGGAAATCAAAATATTTGATGTTGATTTATATTTTGGGATAATTAATCTCTATCTATTTTTAAGTCAAAGAACCTACAAAATATATACTATATGCGTGAAAATGTTTTTAATAATATAATTTTACTTTTTTATAATTTCTTAATCATGTACATAACGTAAATGATATTTAAAAGATATTTCAATTCCAAAAACGACAAGTTATATTATATTTAAAACTTATAAATCGTTGAAATTCTTTTATTTCTAAACGCTTATCCTAAACTTCACATTGACAGTGTCAAAGAAAATTTGTTGCAACTGGTCTCATTTCAAATGTGACTTGTTCCTTGTGCTGTCGCGAATTATGTTTTATACGAAAATAAATAAAATAATCTTTACATAGTAATAAGTTTAATTAAAAGCCATTTTTTTATTTTTTTATTAATCTTTCTTTAATATTTATTGTATACAAAAAATGTCTAAGGTTAAATTAAATTTAATTGCTGCTGTTTGTGAAAATATGGGCATCGGTTCTAATGGTTCACTTCCTTGGAGGCTTAAGTATGATACAAATATTATGTAAACTATTTATAACTAGCGCTAAGATAGAAATATAATTAAGTAAATAAATTATATAGTTTTTTATAATTTCAAAAATATATAAATTTACGAATTCGTTCAAATAGATCAAATAAAAAGAAATATAATACTACAGGTGCGGTAGGTAAATCGACCACAGGTACCATGGATTACATCAATTAGATTATATGATGTAATATAAGCTTACAATCTTTCACAATAAATCAGATTGCACATTGCAAAAATACTTTTTTCTATTCAAACCAGAATTGCCCGAGACTAGTCCATTCAACCAAAGAAACTTTTAGCTTCATGCTGTAATCAAATTTCAGCTTTATAATTTGTAGCATATATGCAGTAATAATTTTAAATTAGTAATTAAACAATTTTTTTTAGGAAAGAAATGGCATACTTCTCTACAATGACTACAAAAGTAGTAGATGCATCAAAAGTGAATGCAGTTATAATGGGAAGGCGTACCTGGGATTCGATACCAGAAAAATACCGTCCCTTGCCAAATAGAGTGAATGTTGTTCTAACTCGTCATGTAGATAGTGTTAAGCAAAAGGTATGTATTTTTCTGTTTTTATATCTTCATACTGTATTATACATAAGGCAGGGTTTCCCCAACACTACCTACCCCTTGTAACATTGAATGTTAAGTTGTGGAACTTAATCCTGTACATTGCCTTGTCAGCAGAGCTAGGAAATTATCATAATTTATTCTTAGAGCAGCAATTGAAATGATAAACATCATCAAACTAAAAAATTAAGAATCCACCAAGAATCATCACATTTAATGCTGAGTCTTATTTTGTTACTTATTCTATTTGATTTGGTTATATGGAAATAACTAACAATGTATAGATTTCTTCAATTAATGGCCGCAGTTTTTGTCAATCCAAACTTTTAGGATCTCATTAGGATTAACACACTTTATAGGTACACACTATGCGCTGAGGTCCACAAGTCATACAGCGTACCACGCGTCACATGATGATCACTCATTATACTAATATTTTATTACTTTGGTATTTTCTAAACTATCTATTTTCATAGGCCATAAAAGGCAATTTTAATATTTACATAATGTTATTTGAATCGTAACTTACTTAATTGGATAAGAAATTCTTTCTGAAAATGATTTCTAAAATAGTCCAGTATTTCTTTTGAAATTAGTAAAACAAAAAAATGGTTTCTCTGTGTCCTTCTTAGGACATAGACATATGCTCTTGAGGACATTTTTTAGGACTTTAAAGATGAAAAATTATGTCATACATCATTTTTGCGTAGTTTCAATGGATTAAACAAAGTGACAGGGGAATGAAAGGAGGTAACTTAATGGTAAATTCATTGGATTATGAGATAGCAAGTTACAGGCATTGGTTACCACTCTGATAAAAGAGAATGAGAGAATGGCCTAAATATTAATAAGACGAATATTTAAAAGAAATGAAGAAAGGACAAACCGTAAGATCAGCGTATATGATAGCTATTAGAACGAGTGAATGAAGTGGTATATCTGGGAAGTACATTTGATAGAAACGGAAGATACGAAATGGATATGGAAAGGCGTATTGCTGCCTGTAAAATAGTTAACGTTGCCTTACCTGCATTAATGAGACGGCGAAACGTCAGCGTAGAATGTAAGAAAAATGAATACTGTGGAGATGCTTTATGTTATGCTATGCGGAGACAATTCAGCTGATCGCATACCCAATGAAGAGATGCGCAGAATAGTAGGTGCTAGCGTGGATGTCTAGTTGAGAATGAAGAAGAACATGCGCAGGTAGTTTGGGCTCGTCAAGTGAATGAGTGGTGAAATAATGGCAAGAAAGGATTATGAAAGAAAAGTCAGTGGTAAGAGAGGTAGGAAGACACCTTGGTTGACCTTGAAGGAAGGAAAGTCAGGTAAAAGGCATGATGACCATCCAGAGAGTATGTGTGAAGAGTTTGATGATAGAGGACGATGCAGAAGAAGTATACCGCGTTTGGCTCTCTGGACACAGCGAGTAGTTAAGTTTAACGGCTTACTCAGCGTGCGCACGGAAGGTCTTGAGTTAGCTGGTTTTTCAGTTTTTTTTTTTTCTCCACTTCTTCTTTCTTTCTTGATAGGATATCTGCTGCAAAATGAATACATGAATTTTGATATCGAATCAGTAATTCCTGATATTTTTTTAAAAACTTGACGTTTCGAACACTACATTGCATTACAACTGAAGAAATTCTAATACTAATAATAATAGTGTTCAATATATCGGAAAAACTTCTTAGGGCGATAACACCCGACAAATGTCGACAGTAGCCATCTTTCATAATATGTCTCTGATAGTTTCTTCTATATCTTCGTCTACAATTACACTGACAAAACCTTTAGTTTCTTTGACAAGATCCCTGAACTGTAACCAAAAAAAAGAGGAAGCGGTGTCCACGTCCGAGCCCATAAAGGCTCTATGGAACTTATTATCTACTTACCTACGTAACATAGAATTTCTCAAAATTCGATGATAGTGTCTTAGCACTAGGTTTTCATAGAATTTCTCAAAATTTGATGGTAGTGTTTTAGCACCTCATCCAAACTGGAGTATGAGACCTAAAATAAGTCCAAATTGCAAGTCTTGAGGCGCTATTCTTGAATGCATTTAATCTTTTATTATCGCATGTGCCCTGCACACTGAATAAAAAAAATCACACCACATACAGAACATCCTGACAAAACTCAGAATGTATTCAGCGGCCGATAGCACCATAAACCAAGAGTCCAGATCCACAAAGTAATCAACGTTGCCGTTCTTGAATTCACCGTTGCTAGCTTAAATAGAATATTATTTAAAGAAACCTTTTTGAAACAACAATATTTTGAAAGAAAGATGATTTTTTAATGACATTCACCTTCACGCTGTGTCCCCCACATTTCAGGGTAGGCAGAGAGCGCTTGGGGACCTAGAGTAATGACACTCCGTTTCGTTATTAGTTATTTTATCTAAAACATTACATATTAGGTTTTATTATTTATAAGTTACATTAAAGCTATATTAATGTTTACGTACTTATATCAGTCAATGATAACCTGTCATGAATTATTACATTTATTAATAGAATATCAGTATTGTGATGTCTTCTACGTTTTTCTATTTTTTTTAACGATAGACAACTGGATTCAAGGTTTACTGTTTTCTAATACAAAGTGATTGAGATATATTTTTTTTTTAGCTTCACGCTGTATCCCGCACAAGGCAGGGTAGGCAGAGGGAACCCGGGAACCTAGTGTTAAGACACTCCGTTCCACTTCCGTTCCTCTCTTTCCGCCGAATTAGAGGCATTGTGTGTTGAGTGGTGGAACTCAACGCCGCGCTTTGCCTTATCACCAGAGCGAAGAAATGAAATATTAAATATTTAAATTGAAATTATTAAATATTTCATTTCCTCGACTGGGCATCGAACCCAGAACCTGTTACAGTCACGCGCTTGTGCCTCTGCGCCACGATAGGCTTTTTGTTTTTTTTGTTTTTGAAAATTTTATTTATTTTAATAAAGATTTTACATTCATTCATTTATTCACCATAATGATGTTGCCTTCAAGGCCACGATATATTTTTTTAATATTTTCTACTTTTTATTATATTAAAATAAAATTTTATTTTAGGTCTATCGTGGCGCAGCGGCACAAACGTGTGACTGTAACCGATGGGTTCTGGGCTCCATCCCCGGTCAAGGAAATGAAACATTTAATATTTTCTATTTAAATATTTATTGTTTCATTTCTTCGCTCTGGTAATAAGGTGAAGCGCGGCGTTGAGTTCCGCCACTTAACACGCAATGCCTCAAATTCGGCGGAAAGTGGGGAACGGAAGTGGAACAGAGTGTCTTCTTCAGAGTGTTAACCACCGAATTTTGAGAAAAGACACATTACGAATACTACATAGTATGTCCAAAACCATTTTTTTTTTAATTTCTAGGTACCAGATGGTGTGATAGTTGTACCGGGACTGGACGAAGCTATAAAATATATCGAAAAACAACAAAATATTGAATCAACTTGGGTTATTGGTGGATCATCTATATATAATGTATGTATTTATAATTATTTTTTGTCATTTTTTTTAGATGTTATATATTCCTTTCAATTATCTTAATTGAAAGGAGGGAAAGTGGGGAACAGAGCGGAGTATCGTAACACTAGGTTCCCAAGTTCCCTCTGCGTACCCTGCCACGTGCGGGATACAGCGTGAAGCTGAATTATCTTAATTACTAATTTAATCAAAAATCTCCGATGAGGCCTATAGTAGCGCAGGGTGTAAGGAAAGTGCGGACGCCTGCAAAGGTGACAGGTGACAGGTATTTCATATTTTTATTCTTTGGCTCTGGCAGCAACGCAAATCAAATCCCGCTACTCAACACGCAATGCCTTAAATTCAGCAGAAACTGGGAACAAAATGGAGTGCCTGAATGCTAGGTTCCCAACTTCCCTCTGCCTACCCTGCTATGGGGGGTATAGCATGAACCTAAGTAAAATATATAATAATGAAATAAAATTTCCACCAATCAGAACACTCTTTTTTGGAAATAGAACATAAAGACATAAAATCTTTATGTTCTATTTCCAAATATGTAAATATCTACAATCAGGATTAATGTATAGCAGTTTTTTTAGAAACTATATAAAAGTTTAAACTACTAACTGTACAATCAGGATTAATGTATAGTTGTTTTTTTTAGAAAATATATAAAAGTTTAAACTACTAACTGTACAATCAGGATTAATGTATAGTTGTCTTTTTAGAAAATATGTTAAAGTTTAAACTACTAACTGTACAATCAGGGTTAATGTATAGTAGTTTTTTTTTTAGAAAATATATAAAAGTTTAAACTACTAACTGGATTTGAACCAAAGCCTCCTTATTAAGTACAGGCGTTCAAGGAAGTGTAATTTAAATCCCACTAACCTATATGTTCTCATTAAACTTAGGTGAAATCCTGTTACGCTTGTCATTACTTATTTAATAACTTCGTACTAGTAACATACTTGTGAATATAATGGTAAGCAAGAGAAGTACGTTCGAATCGCATTCCGTTTGAAATATATATATATATATATATATATATATATATATATATATATATATATATATATATATATATATATATATATATATATATATATATATATATATATATATATTTTTTTTCAGCTTAACGCTGTATCCCACACATGGCATAGACAGAGGGAACTTGGGAACCTAATTTTAAGACACTCCGTTCCGTTTCCCACTTTTCGTCCAATTTGAGGCATTATGTGTTGAGTATCAGAACTCAACGCCGCGCTTTACCTTATTACCAGACCGAAGAAATTAAAATATTAAATATTTCACTTCTTCAAGCTGGGGATCCTCAAATTATACATTCTATGAAGATTTTTATATAATATTTTTCTTATATATAATTCAATTTTTATTATTTCCAGGCAGCAATGCAACATGCTGGCTGTGATAAGATATATCTTACAAAAATCCAAAAATCCTTTGATTGCGACACTTTTTTCCCACAAATAGACAAAAAGCATTACCGTTTGGTCGAAGGTGAAGTACCTGAGGAGAAGCAGGTGGAAGGGGACATATGTTACTATTTTAGAGTATATAAACGTTTTTAATGTATGAAAATTGTTATAGTTAAGGTTAACCGCTATTTATTTTTGATATTTTAAGTATTTAGAGGCTAAAAGATATATGTGTGATTGTAATTGGAACAGGTTTTGGGTTGGATCATCGTTAATCTTTAATTTTTATTTGTCTTTGCACTGGACAGGTAGTCGCGACGTTGAGTTCCGCCACGCAATGTCTCAAATTCTGTGGAAAGTGGGGAACGGAAGTGTCTTAATGGGAACACTGTGTATGATTGTATTTTTTTTTTGTTAATGATTTTATTTTTTACTACTATATGCGGTCTTTTTCTAATTCTAAGATAATATAGTGATTGTTCTTATTTTTACTTATAATAATATATTTTTGTACACTTATATTAAACATTGCCTTTTATTTCTTCTTCTTTTTCAGCTTCACGGTGTGTCCCGCACATGGCACAGAAGGCAGAGGAAACTTAGGACGATTTTATAAATGATAACACGCCTTGGAAATTAAATGCTCGCTTCAGGCTATTTCAAATTTATCAAAAAAAATGTTTAAAAAATATATACATCCGCTGAGTTTCTTCCGCCGGTTCTTCTCGGGTCTAAGGCAGTAATTTTATTGAGCCGTTAAGAAATTGTTTCACGTTCAAAAAATTAAGCTTATAACTTCTTATTATGAATAAAAGAATTTGAATTTTTAGAAATTTAAGATCCTATCAAGAATACCAGATCTTTGGTGTATTTCTGTCAAGTTGATTAGTCATATAATAGACGCTGTTACTCCGCACCTCGCTTATATAATTAATAATTGTATAAAACGTGGTATGTTTCCTGATCTATTGAAATTTTATAAACTCATATCTATATTTAAATCAGGTAGTACTTGAGATCTTAAAAATTTTCGATTTTTTTTTAATGGAAAACATGGCAAACGAGCATATGGGTCACCTGATGGTAAGTGATCACCGCCGCCCCTGGCCCCGTGTAGCTACAGGTGCTTTGCTGGCCTTTAAGATGGATGGGCACTGGGGCCAGGCATTGTAAAACGCAGTGACCAAATCCAATTCTTAACGCCGGTTTTAAAAGCCGGGGGTTGTAATAATCCAGTCGAGGATGTCCATGCATGTTGTCACTGCTGACGTGTCTCTCCCACACGTACTTTAGTCGCCTCTTACGACATCATCAGTATCAGGGTGATCCTATGCTAAGCCGGAATCACACAGCAAAAAACAAATGTCAGTGATACCCTAATTTACGTATTTTTTTTGAGAAAATATTTTATATCAAGTATTATTGTATTTTGATTCGCATAATCTCACAAGTGATATGCCTGTGAATGAGGCCTGTCGTGGCGCAGCGGCACAAGCGTGTGGCTGTTACCGACAGATTCTGGGTTCCATCCCCAGTCGAGGAAATGAAATATTTAATATTTTCAATTTAAATATTTAATGTTTCATTTCTTCGCTCTGGTAATAAGGCAAAGCTCGGCGTTGAGTTCCGCCACTCAACACGCAATGCCTCAAATTCGGTGGAAAGTGGGGAACGGAGTGTCTTAACACTAGGTTCCGGCTGCCTACTATACCTTGGGCGGGATACAGCACGAAGCTATACAAAAAAATAATCACTCACAAGTATGGTTTTACTAAGGGTCACTCGACTAAGATACCTACACAGTGCTAGTGTCTCTTAAAGACTAGGCGTGGGAACGATCGCAAGATGCTCTTGGCATGTTCTGTGCTTTGTTCAAGGCATTTGATTGCGTGCAGCACTCAACATTGGTCGTAAAGCGACATTATTATGGTATAAGAGGACGTGCACTTAATTATCAGACCTCCTATTTAACTAATAGCGTTCAGAAGATTGATGTCAATGGCAAGAGATCTCTATAATGTTTTAATTTTTTCGCTCTATTAACAAGACAAAGTGCGGCGATGAGCGACTTTACTCAACACGCAATTCCTCAAATTTAGAATGTAGATAACGGAACTCATAATGTAGATAACGGAACTCATAATGTAGATAACGGAACTCATAATGTAGATAACGGAACTCATAATGTAGATAACGGAACTCATAATGTAGATAACGGAACTCATAATGTAGATAACGGAACTCATA
>DWMZ01006202.1:0-10445 GCA_018249855.1 Eueides tales michaeli | reverse complement strand
CCAGCATGCTAGCGATTCACCTCGCTGAGGACAAAAGAAGCTGACTACCAAATTTCTAGCTAGGCGCCGGAGTTGTGTTAGGCACAGTCGCGGTCTAACCTCTGTCTACAATCCACTAGATTGGATCCGGGTCTAGTTCCCGGCTATCAAGCTCAGCAGGCATGTACCCGAGCTGCGGCAATCAACCAGTACTTCGGCCGCCACTATAGGTTGCTCCAAACCGCGCTAGATCCAACAGGCGGCCTTGAGCCGGTGAAGACACTAACTTGCTTGTTGCACGCGAAGTCTGACGCCTGGTTATGACTGTACCGGACAGACGAACATGCCCAAACTTTGCAGCCAACCACAACCACCGCGACTCTAACTTTAATGAGCGGACAAAGGCTTTGGGAACTTCCGGTCCCCACGGCACCCTTATCAAAGTGTCAGTTCAGTTTTCAGCAGTTCGACCGATGTGGAATCAGTTTGCAGCCACCCGATTTTATGGGTGCACCTGGTAAGGCCCAGGTACACCCAATAACCATATAAGTACATTTAAAATTATGACATAATATGTATAAAGATGTGATTATCACGTAAAATATCAGCTAAAAGCCATCTGTGTCCGGCTGAAGGCACGTTTACCATTCAATTGTAATGTGACTGTTTTCACTGGCGATGTGATATGTCGCTTTTATGGACTTGGATATACGTATTGTAGATACGTTAAAGTCGTACATTTGTGAGATCTTTGTATTATTTGATATGAAAATCTTTTTATTATTTTATTATCAATAAAAAAACGGCTATTGTGATTGTCCGTAAACCTAAAGGACAATTGCTATGCTTAAATTATTTCTATTTATCAGATGAAGCAGACAGATCGCTTTATTGAATTTCGTAGCTCAAACCGCAATGTCTGGAAAATAAGTGAAAAGTGAGGAAATTAGTGTCTTATACTTTTCTCCCACATAGCAAGTTTGGCAGGAGCAGTCCTGCCAAAATTGCTATGTGGGAGACAATGTAAAGTTACTGGTTTCTATAATTTACATGTACTTTTATAATTAAATCTCCACATAATAATTATAAAAGTACTTACAAGTTTATTTCTTTAGGAAATTGCGACAGATTTATTGTTATAAATTCAGGCCCATTTGACAAATTTTGGCAAAGAAATCAATTACTTTATCATAAACATATTTCCTAAATGATTAAATCTTTAGTCACTTTAGGAATATACAAAGGTGAATATCGTTCACGTACGTAGATACGTGTATCTAGTATATAAATACCAGCGATAGCAATCACACAATCCAAAATCGGTTTAACCACTTGGATGCATCTAAGATCAAATTAACCTTCTTTATATATAAGTGATAATAAACTATTTGAGATCATCGTGACATACATGACATTGAAACGGCATCAAACTATCATTCATTTAACTTTCCTCTCTCGTAAGTTAAAGAGCGTTGAGCTACGTCCCGTACTAACAATTTCGGTACATTCTCTCAAACGAAATATTCTGGCCCAATAAAAGTATTAAGGTAAACTATAAGATAAATGAATCAAGCCGAAACGATTAACTTCTTTTCATTATCCTATAACCTTCTTAAATAAATATAATAACAATAAGAATTATTTTACAAATAACTCTACTTAACAAACATCTTAGGCTATAAAATTAGTATAGATTTATATGCTAAGCGCGGCGTTGAGTTCCGCCACCGAACACACAATTCCTCAAATTTCGGCGAGGAGTGGGTAACGGAACGGTGTATTCTAACACTAGACTCCAAAGTTCCCTCTGCCTTCCTCATCATGTGCGGGATGCAACGTAAAACTAAAGAAAGAAAGAAAAGAAAGATATATAGTAAGTATATATTTATACTTGTACTAGCTGCTGCCTGCGGCTTTGCTCGCAAAGAACTCGATTTATTCCGTGAAAACCACCTGTGTTTTAACCACCTTCAGTACCTCAGTTCTTCTTCGCAAGATGATGACGAAAATGGGTTTTTTTTAAACCCAATAATAAGCATATTACAATTATTAGTATGTTATTTATTATTGCAATTGTTTTTGTTTGTAATAGAATATTTATAATAGAGTTTAAAGATAACATTACTTTTACTGTAAAATTTAAAGCAAATCTGATTATTAATTATATATAATCGTATATCAAGCCAAATCTTCGTATAGTGCTACTACAATTCGTGTTACTTTTTGATTGTTCATGAGATGTTCCAGATCTTCGATCGATATCGATTTTAATCAATGCAAAATGCTCATCACCCTCTACAACTTTTGTTACAGACGTATTTGATTATTTCTTACAGTTTACCTGGAGCCCTGATGTTCTTCAATAGTTGTGAAAGAATTTAAAATCAAATATAGCCTCATAGTCCTGCCCAGACCAAATAGATATACAACAGAAAAAAAAATCATAGAAATCAGTCCAGTAGATTAGAGGACAAGCAGACAAACAAACAGACAAAAATTCTAAAAATTGTAGATTCATGTATCTATGTATCTATTAGTTTTTTAAACCACCTACATTGTTTTTTCGTAAATCGATTTAATTTACAGACACGAATTTTTTACTATTTTATTATAATATAGATAGATAGATTATATAGGTAAATTTTGTTTGGTTTATATATAATTACTATCATATACATATCACTGTATAATCATATAATATATAGTTGTTGTAAATCACCTTATGGTAATCAAGTGTAAATGTTCCATAAATAATCTAGACGGTGAATGTACGAAGGGACGAAATAGTACAGTACAGCGCTCAATAAGGGTTGTTAAATTAAAATAAAAATTATTTTGGATGGTTGAAAAAATGGGTAACATAAGGTATATGCAAGGATACGCTGTGTCCGTACATAGTAGGCAGAGAAAACTTGGAACCCTAGCCTACATATACTCCGTTCCGTTCCATACTTTCCGTCGAAGGTATGAATACCTCATTAACCAATTAATTTGAAAATTTAAAAAACAAAAGCATGTGTTTAGTTTAACTTGCAATTATTGAAATTTTGCGCTAAGTGGGGAACAAAAGTATTTAAGATACTTATGTTCCAAACCAATACAAAACCTTATTAGAACATGTTTTGGTAAACATAAAAGATTATGCTAGTTTAATCAGTATGCGGTAAAATCATTATGAATAGATACCGCATATTGTTCGGAAGCTTCTTGCTTTTAGAAACTTATTAAAGCTCTCAATTCTCCCTCAATAGCTGTTTTCAAAAATCTGCGTTTTAATTGAACGGTATTGTCAGTTGCGATACAATGATAATAATCTAATCTTTTCCTGTTTTTAGCATTGTATAAAAAGCTTATAAGTAATAATTAAATAGTAAAAAAGTTTGGTTATGTATATAACATTTATTTTATTTATAAGATGCTATATAATATAATCCTTCCCCTGATGTTATATTACTCAACGTTTACATAAAATTGTATTGTATCTCAAATAAATGCGTGTAAACAAGCGCCTGGAGGCTGAAGATACTTCCACAAAAGCGAACTCTGCATTGTCGTCCAAACAGCATTAATTGCATTCTGTATTGTTCAGACATGTATTGAAAATGGTAAATTAACTTAACTATATATACTTAAAAGTTGTTTGTCATTAATCCATTGATAAAACCAATCTGAAGATGCAATACTCCAGAATTATCCGTACTTTATTTTCAAAAATTAACTGCGTTCTCTTCCTACCTCTCGTACCATTCACTTTGCCTTATTCCACTGTTTACGCACTACTCACTTTTTCTTGTGTCGTGACATCATTGTAGATCTCATTGCCACAAAATGTATCATTATTTCATTGTTCTTCTTTTATACTCACGATTCCCTGCCTTATATAAACAAAATTATTTATTTTGTATAAATTGAATACATAATTTAGTTTATTAATTTATTCATATTTATATAAAGGGAATCCAGAGATTTTTTTATTTTTCTTATCTATAAGTACATTAATTTAATTAATTTTAATTCAATTTTGATGATAAAAATACTAAGAGTAAATATCATTATAATTCAATATAAGTTTTAATATATTTTTATAATAATATTGCCATGAGTCATTTAGTTTTTAACTAAAATAGGTCAGGTGTTTGAAACAATGTAATTATAAGTAATAACTAATTTTCAGTGAAGAATCGATTTAAATGTAACTTAATTAAGTTACATTTAAATCGATTCTTCACTTAATTAAGTATGATGTAAACACAATTTAGCTATAATTTAATTACGTTTTTAAATGTTGTTTTAATATTATTATAATAGATATTATGATAAGAAGTAATTAATTGTTAATTTGCATTTGTTTTCCACTTGACAAGTGGCGCCATGTAAAAATGTAATTAATGCTGCTTGGACGACAATGCAGAGTTCGCTTTTGTGGAATCTTCAGCCTCCAGGCGTATATTTACACGCATTTATATGAAATACAATACAATTTTATGTAAACGTTGAGTAATATAACATCAGGGGACGGATTATATTATATAGCATCTTATAAATAAGATAAATGTTATATACACACATTATTTATAAACTTTTTATACAATTCTAACAAAAATAACGTTAAGAGTAACACACAATATTATTTTTAGATAACTATATTAAAATTATTTTCATTTTTCTGTTCCGGTAAGCCAAATTGCGTCGTTAAGTTTCGGCGTTGTATAGAGTGTCTTGATAGAGTGTCTTGATTTGTGTGGGGATCGAATCCAGAACCTGTCGCTTTTACAGTCACAAGCTCTTTACATATTATGGTAAATACCTTTCTTTCAAAATTTCATAAAAACTTACCTTTCTTTCAAAATTTCATAGAGATAGATTATTTATTATCATTGTATCGTAGTTGAAATATCGTTAGATTAAAATGCAGGTTTTTGAAAACAGCTTTTAAGGGAGAATCGAGTGCTTTAATAAATTACTAAAAGCAAGAAGCTTCCGAGCAATATGCGGTAAAATCATTATCTCTTCAATATTTGTACACCTAGTCGACTTCGTTACCTGTTTAAGCGGTCGCTTTTTGAATATCCAATTTGCGTTCGATCAAAGTGTAGATTGTAGAGTCGATGATAAGCACTTAAATACTAACTTTAACACTTTGTAATAAGGTTTATAATTTATTAATATAAAATATGTTTAAAACGTTTGATTTCCCCTAGAATGTTTGGATTTTTCTAACATAACAGGAGATTTGTGTTATCAAATATAAGAAAACGCGAGAAAATTTTGTTTTTATCGATGTTTTTCACCTATATAAATCTAGCCTATTCGTTCCACAATTTAAGCCAAACTTATACAGCATTGTGAGGTTAATGACGTAACTCAACGCCATGCTTTGCATCGGTAGTATTCATTTTCCCAAGTGAGAATCAAACCCACAACTGTCGCGTGCCATTGCGCCACAACAGCCTGATTGAACTAGCAAATAATTATACAAATGCTTGATTAATTTGATTAATGTTTTATGTATACCAAAATTTGTTTTAATAGGTTTTATATTGGTTTCAGACCGATCTCATTGAGGTACTTTCGTTCCCCACTTACCGCAAAATTTAAATTATTGCATGTTAAGTTAAATTAAACACATACTTTTGTTTTTTTAAATTTTCAATTTAAATCTTGTTTAATGTTTTATTTCTGCGCTCTGCAAAGCGCGTTGTTGAGTTCCGACACTCTACACGCAAAGCTTTAACTTTGGCGGAAAGCGGCTTGTTCCTATGTGTGAACACCGCGTGAAGATAATGTCCAAGGATATTGCAGAGTGAAGAAATAAAACATTAAACAAGATTTAATTTGAAAATTTTAAAAACAAAACTATGTGTTTAGTTTACTTTATGTTACCCATTTTTTCAACCATCTAAATTTATTTTTGAATTTAACAAAGGGTGTGCCAAGTGACTGGAACTATTATTTACAATCTGGAGGCACGGTAGTCCCCCCAGATCTATATGAACCATCTTCACTTTGGGAAATTTTACTTTTGACCAAACAGAAAATTTAAAATTTAAAGGCTCAAAGCTTTACGATAATATATAATTAAAATAATCTAGTTCATATCATATTTATTTCAAAACGTAATATTATTTTAATTTATTATTTAAATTAAAAAAATATAAAGATATTTTTACTATTTTTAAAGTGTTATTCCACACTTAGGAATTTTTTATTTAGTATTTTTTAAATTAATAAATATAAAGATATTTAATAAATATCTCAAATCCCTGTGGCTTGGAAAATGGAGTATTAGACCACTAAGTTTTATGTGTCTTTTTTCCCATATACTGGATAAAACGTAAGGTTAATTTAATTTACTTGCAATATGAAAGCTTCGTTTCATCGGAACTAACCAGTCTGAAACAGCCCTATCCAGCCTTAGAAGCTGCAATTAGAATGTCTTTGACGTCTAAGATACGGTTAGGAGATAATTCCACATATTTTACCGTCGAAATCCAAATTACTTGTAACTACTTGAATATATCTTACTTAAAAACAATATTTTTTTTTCTTTGGTGAGGAAAAATAGGTCTAGCTTATGATCAAAATATTCTATTAGTATTGAGACCAGTGCAGTGATACATCCTGTGGTCTATTGTGAGTTCGACTCTCATTCGAGAAAATTACTAATTACATTTTTCCATTCTTCGCTCTCGTAAAAGGAAATCTTGAAAGGAACATTCGTAATTTCACCGGAAAGTCAAAAATTGTTGTCGATTGTTTAAATACTAATAGCATTATAATGATTAAAACGAATAATTAAAATGAAACTTTTATATATTTCTTTTGTATCACTATTATCAGTGCTTAGACCCTGAGTGGGTATCAAACACATAACCGTTGCGTTCTCCGTCAGAACCAGTGCCGTTGCACTATGACGGCCACCATTATATAAAGAAACTACACCCATACGTCTATACCATCACACTAATAATTCAGAGGAATTTGATTCATTCAATATTTTTACACATTTGCAGGTAAGCTTCTACCTGTCTACACGTAGAGCCTAGTGTCAAGATAGGTTGGAAACTAAAAGTGTCGTGAGGTTTTACATTCTTAATTATGCTTTGACTCCATGGGCTCAAAACTACAAAAATAATGAGTATTCAATTAACTTGATACAAAAAATTTAGATTTTGGATTGAAAATACTAAATAGGTTAAATAATTTTAACACACCACTAGCTTCTCTCATAGCGGTGTCTCACTCACTCGTATGCACTCTTCTTGAACGGTACGGTGTGCGGTGCGGTCGTCTGGTTCGTAGGCCGCACCGCACGGTTCGGTAGTGCAGTCGCACCAAGTTCGATCGTGTGTTTACAGTCTAAACTAAGGCTTGTGCAAGGGTAAGCCCTTGTACATTTGCATGCAATAATGTAACACCAATCCCAAGAACTGAGTGCTAAAACTTTACAGTCTGTTTATATAAAATTAATAATCTGCAAAATTTAAGTCAATACGTCTTTTGCAAGGGAGAATGGTTTGCTTCATTCATTCATCCATATCTTCTTCAATTACGGCGTTTCTAGCGAGTCAGTTGAGCACAGTTCACTACGCCAATATCACGTTGTATGGAACACTCACAAAAAGCGTTCAGTACATAAGAGAACTGAACACAATGTGCACAAGCCACTGGTTAAGAGATTGCAGATCATGAGCGGAATTGTTCAAGTGTGCCTAGCTCCGTTCAATAGTTTATCGAGAATCATATCAAGAAATTTAACAGATAAAGCCAAATCATTATTAGAAAGCCACTGGTTAAAATTGTGCTAGGCAGTATTTAAGCGAAAGATAATGTTCTCTACCTATTTTGAACTGTAATAGAGGACGATGTCATCAGCGTACTGAAGGTTACAAAAATTATTTACAGACAATTCGAAATCATGAGTATATATGTTATATAGCAGAGGATTAAGAGCTGAACCTTGAGGTAGACCCTTCTAGTCAAGCCTGGGAGGGGCAGTAAGGAGTGGATGTTTTACAGATACCTTACGACCGGTCAGCAAATCACATATGTAATGGGACAGTCTCGGCGGAATACTCAGCTGATGCAATTTCTGCCTTAGCAATGATATATTTCAATACTAAGTTATATATACCTAGCTGAGACATTGGACTGTAGAATCAGGTTAATTTAATCGCAAACACGCATCCAAGTGGTTGAACCGCCTTAATCTTGTGTGATTGCTATTGCTGGTGTTTATATACCGATCGATATTCACCTTTGTATATTCCTAAAGTGGTTTATTCATTTAGAAATACATTTATGATACATTGTTTGTTTTGTTTTATTAATAATAAAGTGTAACTGTAAAAGTGACCAATTGTGGATTCGATTCTCACTTGAGGTAATAGTTGATATTTTCTTCATATCAAGGCAAAATGTGGCGTTGAATTTAGCTTCTGAACACGCAATGCCTTAAATTTGGTGGAAAATAAGGAACAAAAATATCTTAATAGGAACGGAGTGTTATAATTAATTCCTCTGCGTTAACACTTTATTTTGTGAAATAAGGAAAGTAATATGTGCGGGATATAGCGTGAAACTACGTATTTAACGAATGAACAATTTCTTCTTAAATGACAGGACTTACCATAGAAAAAAACTTGTAAGTAATTATTCTTTTATTTTAATTAGTCTGTGGTTATTTCTCATACACGTAAATTATATAAGCTAGTAATTTTGTACTTTCTCCTAAACAGTAAATAGGGCAGTAGCAGCCTGGTATTAGGCACTACTTACCTCACATTACGCTTATTTTTTAGTTTGAGCTAAGAAACTCAATGTGCAGCGCTCTGTCTGCCGGTAATTGCTGACAATCTTATCTTACTAATATTATAAATGCGAAAGTTTGTACGGATGTGTGTATGTTTGTTACTCTTTCACGCAAAAACTACCAAACGGATTTTCATGAAACTTTGCAGTAATATAGCTTCGATATCAGAATAACATAATAAGTTAAAATTTATAAGGATTTTTGACCGACATAAAAAAGGAGGTTCTTTTATGTATGTTCCCCGATTACTCGAAGATGGGTGGACCGATTTTCAAAATGTTCGAGACGGTATATTTTACAATTGGTCCCATGGTAAGGAGATCAGGATCTGATGATGGAATCCTGGAGAAATCAAGGGCAACCGTCAAATTTGAAAGGCTGCATCTGTGCCTTTCAAATTAATAACGCAATTGGGAGATCTGTATCTGACTATCATCTCATTTTATTAACCGACTTCAAAAAAGGAGAAGGTTTGAGTAATCTGAGGAACATACGTATTAAGTATGTTTCTCAGATTACTCGAAGATGGAAATACCATATAGATTACTGTAGGATTATTTATCTTAAATAGTTCTAAATAAAAGTCCGCGACAGCATATATCTATCTTTTATGTGTAAGTCACTATGATCAAAATAGTGAACGCGGACGAAGTCACCGGTAACAGCTAGTATAAAATAATGCTAAGAATTATTTAATTCATGGCTCTACGTATCTACAATATCCAAGTCCACGGGGCAACATATCGCATCGCCAGTAAATACAATCACGCCAGCACAATTGAATAATAAACACGCATTCAGCCGGACACAGATGGCTTTTAGCTGCCCTCTGCGTAATAGTACTGGGACATGATAATCACATTTCATGGCGTTGGCGAGCAGGGAGCGGAGCCCCCAAATTTTATATATTATAAAGAACAGCTAATTATCTAATAATCTTTTTTTTTTCTATAAAAATGATGACATTTTAAAGTCAAGCCAAGTCTACGGTTTCTACGATCACTTCCTGTGTTAGCTTCGTTTCATTGGAACCAACCAGTACTACCTAATTCTAGAAGCTACAATTAGAATGTCTTTGACGTCTAAGATATAGTAGGAGAGCTAGTGGACCTTCTGAGTTATATATGTGCTTGTCTAGGCTATTTAAAGTAAGTATGTACAGTGACAGGCGATTCTGGCTAGGACATGTCCTTGAGAGGTGAGGGGAAGATGGTAGAGGAGTGCGAGATAAATTATTATGTAAGATAGGGGTTGATTGACGTGCAGGGCTGATGTCTGCCAGACGATGGTTACCGTACTTAGCATGCTATGACTCATCACTATAAGAATTTCTAGCCTTACAGGCATACCGTTACTCGGATGGTCCACTAGCTCTTGGACTAATACGGTTAAGAGATAGATAACTTCAAATATTTGAACGTTGTAATCCAAACTAATTGTACCTACTTGAATGTCTTACGTAAAACCAAGTTATAGTTTTTTTGGTGAAGAAACATAAGTCTGACTTGTGAACAAAATATAATAGTAGTATTTTTACTATTTTTAAAGTGTTATTCCACACTTAGGAAAGAAAAATACTAAATTTAAAAACGTATAAAAATTTGGACGAAGCAGGATTTGAACCCGCGCCTCTTGAAAACCGTTCAAGCGCTCT